>WNGS01078376.1:0-16322 GCA_020271785.1 Procambarus virginalis | reverse complement strand
CCACTTGGTGCTTTTCCTGTTACACCAGATTTTTTCTAATTTGTATAGGGGTCGCTTTTCAGGGAGTATCAAACGTGAGAGATTGTCAGAGACGTGTTGTCTTGCCTGTATACTGAGATCTTTGGGGCTGATAGTCCCTAAGTGTGCATGTGAAGGCATAGACAACGTTAGTCTCTCTCTTGAGGCATTTTGCTTGGTGGTCTGGAGAGTTCTTTCGTAAGCAAGTTGGCAGTGTTCTTGTTTTTTGTAGTAAATCGTTAATTGCATCTTCTGATTGATGTCTGTAGGGCTGTAGGGATAACGTTCCTATCAATAATATCTTCCTATCTAATTGCATCAGAAGATGTAATTATCAATTACCTACAAAAGCAAAAAGACCGCCAATTTGCATACGAAGAACTCTCCAGACACTAAGCAAAACGCCTTAAGAGAGACCAACGTTGTCTATGCCTTCACATGCCCACTTGGGGAACTGTCAGCCCCAAAGATCTCAGTATATAGACAAGACAACAATGTCTCTCTCTAAGTGATTAACAATGCACAAGCAACAGGGCTCCATTAAGGAGTATATAATCTCCACACACAACTAGACCATCACCAGAAACATTTTGGCAAGCAACTCTGAAATAATCGACAGGTATAACGACAACAGGAGACACGGCATCAGCGAAGCCATATACATAAAAAAGTTCAGATCACCATTCAACAACTAGCTAACACATAATTACATTCTACCCACTTCAAGACCCCGAGCGAGCCCAGAGACAGCCTCCAATGACCTCACCTAAGGAACATACACTGCCCTTGTTGATACATATAATACCCAATTAATACCCTTTATGTTATGCCATTCATCCACTTGTTCTTTACCACCTCACCCAAAGAGAATATAATCCGATGCTAAACACACAGTAAAACACATTCACACATGTGAATGTGAATGTGGCACCTTCACATTCACACTGGGACCCGTTGAGGGTGTGGACACAATGCGACCCAAACGTCTAAAGGTTTGAGCTACCATTCTCAACGGTCATTCTTTCGGGAGAACCAATATTCTTAAGGTCCTGAAGGACGTTACCAGCATCACACACACTGACCTTAGTCAGGAAGGTGATGATATCGTGCTCTTCTTTTCATGTGAGGAAGAGCTAGAAAAACTCTTGACCAACGATGCGATACTTCGCAAGGAGCACCACCTACATCCTCACTTCTCACATCAGTTCCTGGCAGGAAGAACTGCTTTTACCAGCAGGACCAGCCAGTGGATCCCTGACCGACCGCAACATGATATCAAGGATAATATCGAGGACGAAAATCCGAACCTGGGTGTATTCAACCTAGAGTTCAGCAGCACTGACAAATCTTCCAAGAAGATTACTTTCACCACTATAGCTGCAGCCACTCATGCTGCCACACAAGGTTTCTACTGCTTCGGCTTGCAAATACCACCCCACCAAGTAAAAAAGGAATGATACTATGAGATCCAGCAGTGCTTCAAATGCTACGAGCTCTTCCACCCCACCAACAAGTCTCAGCACTCTATCCAGAAGTGCAGCCTGAGCGCACTGGACCATCACTACTCCATATGCAAGGCAGCAACCCATCGCTGCTTGCTCTATAATGGCAAACACCCTGCAATTTCCTACCGCTGCCCCGCAGACAGGAAAACACCAAGGCCCAAGTTGAAGCCAAGAGAAATAACCCATCTACCTCCGCGACCAGAGCCCCAGGCGCTCAGCCCATCACCTCAGCTCCCACCAACCAACCAGAAGACTTTCCAGTCTTACCAAAGAGTAGCTCCTCCCACCAGGCGACCCAGCCTTCACAATGGGGACCCAAAGTCCATTGCACTTGGGTCCCCATTGTGCAATGGGTCCCCCTTGTGCAATGGGCCTTGGGCCTTGTGCAATGGCCCAAGGCCCATTGCACAAGGCCCAAGGCCCGAAGCACTTCCTTCGCAGTCCCGTGCATCACATGCAGGCATTATCCCTGGTCTTATTATAATAGCGGAGAGGCTTACCGGACCAGACAACCACCGTTTTGTCAGTGAACTGAATGCATTATACATAGCTAATGGCCTGGCCCCCATCTTAGCCCCAGGCACAAGTTTCACTACCGCCACTACCACTCCAGAGACCAGGACGACCACGAGGTCGATTTCAACACAGACTCCAGAATCACCCGAGACCCAGGCGGCACAAACAGAGGTATTTCCCTCTCCAGCTCCCAACACTCCTACCATCACCATCTCAGCAGCCACGCTAGCAGACGTGCTGTCTACAAATGCTAACAGCACCACCAACGCTCCTGAAATTGCTTCTACCACCAGTCCACGATACCTGAGCCTACCTAAGGCCGTGAGGCGAAAGACGAAAACACCAATTAAGGATGTTATGGACTTCTCAGGCGAGGAAATCTAAGTAAGAGCTCCGCCGTCGCACCACAAATACGACACCTACTCGGTACAAGACCTCCTCATGGAAGCCACCTCACCAAACTCCAACGACAGCACGGCTCAGCCAGTCTCAGCCAAAGAAAAAGCGGAAGACCTAGAGGTTTACACTAGCTCCACCAGCTCCATAATTGGTACAGCCAGCCCTCCACGGCTGAAAACCATCATGAAGACCCCATCTATCCCCAGATCTCTAGTTTCAGCTATTGATATAGATAATGGCTAAAACGAGCCTCCACTTAAGGGCTCACCATAGCCCATACTACTTGGAACTTTTTGTTTTGAGTAGCTGAATCTAAAACAACAATAATAACACAGTAAAACATCAATCACACACACCTCTCTTGCCGGTAGCTGTGTTCCCATACAGCCGCCGGCAAACTACTCTACACTCCAGGTTCTCCTGACAATCCGAGCCATTGCCAGAGAACATGACATACAAAGTGAAAGTGCGACTCCTTGGAGTCTACAAGTGCTCTGTTCGCGAAATTGCAGCAGCAATTGACAAGACAACAAAAGTGGAACCAGCTGAAGTCCATTTGCATGGTAACGAGTCTACGTTAATCTTGGCAACAAAACCGGAACTTCAGAAGATCCGGAACGTCAGGTCCCACTACTGGAGGCAAACCTCTCACTAATTCCTCCCAGACAAATCACTGTTGGGAAAACAATATTTGTGAACAGGCTGAACTGCTGGTTAGCGGGTGAGGTACTCGACACCATAGTGCGGCAAGGGAACGA
This sequence comes from Procambarus virginalis, assembly GCA_020271785.1. Lineage (NCBI taxonomy): Eukaryota > Metazoa > Arthropoda > Malacostraca > Decapoda > Cambaridae > Procambarus > Procambarus virginalis. Next base: position 13,126 of record WNGS01078376.1, on the reverse strand, counting down.
AGACAACCTTAGTCCATAGTTAGCTACTCTCAGATGGACGACAGCTCTACTGATCAAGACTAACAAGACTAGTCTAATGGCTTGGCGCTTTCCTCTGATAATCCCCTCCCTCCCTACACCCACGATGAAGATGACTTTCGAAACAGCAGAACAGGAAGCAGTGAAAAACGGTTTCAAGTGCTTTGGAATCATCTCCTCCCTAAACCAGATTGCCATGGAGAAGGTTTACAACGTGAGACAGTGCTATAAGTGCTTCAGCTATGAGTACTTCTCCAACAAATGCCCAGAACAAATGGCTAAGTGCAGCTTGATCTCTGCTACTCACAACTACTAGAACTGTACCGCTACCACCAATAAATACGCGAACTGTGGAGAACAACACGCTGCTACCTCCTACCTCTGCACAAAAAGGAAGGCGGAGCTGAAGAAGATTAAAGAGAAGACTACCACGCCGCCGACCACCCAGAGGCAAGTCACTGTGGCCTCAGACCTTGGACCTGACCAGTTCCCGACCCTCCCTTTTATAAGCCAGATGAAGACTAAGAGCGTACCAGCCCTACCAAATAGTAGCTCATCCCAACAGATCATCAGGCCTCCACACTGGAAACCTAAGTACTAACCAGTACCCTCACAGTCCCTTGCATCACGTGCAGGCATTATCCCTGGTCTTATTCGACTAGCAGAGAGGCTTGCCAGTCCAGACAATCAACAGTTCGTCAAGTACAACGCAGTGTACCTCGCCAATGGCCTGGACCCCATCATTACCCCAGACGCAAATCTCACTGCCTCCACTACCACTATGGAGATTACCACCAGAATGACCACAAGGTACCTGGTTGATACCTGGTTGATGGGGTTCTGGGAGTTCTTCTACTCCCCAAGCCCGGCCCGAGGCCAAGCTTAACTTGTGAGAGCTTGGTCCAACAGGATGTTGCTTGCAGTGGCCCACAGGCCCACATATCCACCACAGCCCTGTTGGTCTGGCACTCCTTAGAGAAAATTATCTTGTTTTCCCTTGAAGATGTCCACGGTTGTTCCGGCAATATTTCTCATGCTTGCTGGGAGGATGTTGAACAACCATGGACCTCTGATGTTTATACAGTGTTCTCTGATTGTGCCTATGGCAACCCCTGCACTTCACTGGTTCTATTCAGCATTGTTTTCCATATCGTTCACTCCTGTATGTTGTTATTTTCCTGTGTAGATTTGGTACTTGGCCCTCCAGTATCTTCCACGTGTATATTATTTGATATCTCTCGTCTTCTTTTTAGTGAGTACATTTGGAGAGCCTTGAGACGATCCCAATAATTTAGGTGCTTTATTGCGTCTATGTATGCCGTATATGTTCTCTGTATTCCCTCTATTTCAGCAATCTCTCCTGCTCTGAAGGGGGAAATGAGTACTGAGCAGTACTCAAGATGGGATAGTACAAGTGATTTGTATAGTACAATCACTGTGATGGGATCCCTGGATTTGAAAGTTCTCGTAATCCATACTAACATTTTTCTGGCTGACGCAATATTTGCTTGGTTATGCTCCCTAAACGTTAGGTCGTCAGACATCATTATTCCCAAATCCTTTACATGCTGTTTTCCTCCTATGGGCACATTTGATTGTAATTTGTACCCTGAATTATGTTTAAGGTCCTCATTTTTACCGTACGTAAGTACTTGGAATTTATCACTGTTAAACATCATGTTATTTTCTGTTGCGCAGTTGAAAACTTTATTAATATCTACTTCAAGCTTTTCAATGTCTTCAGCCGAGGAAATTTTCATACTGATTTTTGTGTCATCTGCAAAGAATGATACGAAGCTGTGACTTGTATTTTTGTCTATATCTGATATGAAAATAAGAAAAAGCATTGGTGCAAGGTCTGTACCCTGAGGTACAGAGCTTTAAACTACACTTTGACTCGATTTTATATGATTAACTGTTACTCGTTGATTCCTGTTTAACAGAAAACTGAGTATCCAGCATCCTACTTTACCGGTTATTGACCTCATTTTGTGTGCAGTCACTCCATGGTCACATTTATCGAAAGCCTTTGCGAAGTCCATGTATACCACATCAGCATTATGTTTTTCTTCTAATGCCTCAGTGACTTTGTCGTAGTGATCAAGAAGCTGTGAGAGGCACAGTCTTTCCGCTTGAAATCCATGTTGGCCTGCGTTGTGAAGGTCATTGGTCTCCATGAAATTAGTGACCTGACTCCTAATCACTCTGAAATACTTTTATTATGTGGGACGTAAGTGCAACTGGTCTATAATTCTTTGCCAATGCTTTGCTCCCCCCCCCCTCTTGCGTAGAGGGACTATGTCAGCTACTTTAAGTGCATCTGGTATCTCCCTTCTGTCCAAGCTCTTCCTCCATACTATACTGAGTGCCTGTGCTACTGGCACCTTACACTTCTTTATAAATATTGAATTCCATGAATCTGGACCAGGACCTGAGTGCATATAGGCATGTTTTCAACTTCTCTTTCAAAATCTAGTACGCTCGTGTTGATATCAGTTATATTTACAGAGGTTTGGATATCACGCATAAAGAAATTGTCTGGATCTTCCACTTTCATGTTGTTTATTGGAGTGCTAAACATGTCCTCATACTGATTTTTTAGGATTTCACTAATTTCTTTGTCATACTCCGTGTATGAACCTTCACTCGTACGAATAGGTCCAATACTGGCAGTGGTTTTTGCTTTTGATTTCGCATGTGTGCATTATTTAGGATTTTTCTTTATTTCCAGAATTGCTTTTTGTTCTAACTGCCTTTCTTCAGTTTGATATGAGTGTTTCAATTTCCGCTCGATTTCTTCAATCTCCCTATTTAAATTTTTCCTTCTTTAACGGGAAAGTCGTGTCTGCTTAAGCATTTCCATTATTTTTCTTCCTTCTTTTATAGTGTCGTCTGCGTTCTCTTTCTACGTTGGACCTTTTTCTGGCTTTCCTCAAAGGAACATGTTTCAGACAGACTTGATACACTTCTGAAGTCAGTTTTTCATTTCCTTCTGTAGGACTTGAATTACTTAGAATAGTTTCCAATGGAATGTTTGTAAGTTCCCTGTTTATTTTCTCCCAGTCTATCCTTTTATTATTAAAGCGTAATTTGCTGAATAACCTCTCTCGTTTGATCAACGTTTTAGGTCTATTCTGAGTATTGATGGTCGTTTGCACTTCAATGAGCTTGTGATCTGAGTATGTGGTATCTGATATCGTAATGTCCCTGATTATGTCTTCATTGTTCGTATAGACAAGATCTAGAATATTTTCAGCTCTCGTTGGCTCTGATATCTGCTGGTTGAGTGAAAATTTGTCACAGAATCTAAGTAGTTCTCTAATCTGTGGCTGGTTAGGTCCCAGTAGATTTCCTGGTATAATATTGTTGTTTGCTATTCTCCATCTTACACTAGGCAAGTTGAAGTCATATAGGAAGATGAAATCAGGTATAGGGTTCTCCAGATTATCAAGGCTATTCTATATTTTGTTTATCTGTTCTGTGAAATCCTCGGTCGTTGCATCCGGCGGTTTGTATATTAGAATAATAACTAAGTTTATTTTTTCTCCTTTTAATCCCAGTACCTTTACCACCACATTTGCAACGTTAAGGAGCTCCGAGCATACAAGGTCTTCCCTAATATACAGACCCACTCCTCCATATGACCTAATTACCCTATCACACCTGTATAGGTTATATCCTGGAATCCAGATCTCAATGTCCAAGAATTCCCCTGCATGGGTTTCAGTGAAAGCTCCAAATACTGCATTGACTCCGTGAGGAGGCAATTTATGAACTGTACTTTGTTGTTTGTTCTTCTTCTTAGTCCTTGTATGTTTGCAAAGATGAATGAGTTTACTCTGTTAGGGATAGTTTGACTGGGAGACATTTTCGGCAGGCTCATTATGCGTGGACATATTGAGTTTGTTCTGACCAGTGCGGATTGTTGTAGGGCAGTTGCCTGTCGTAGTTATAGTTCCTTTTTGGTGTGTAATTGTATCTGTAATTCTGGTATGCAAGTGGGTCTGGCATCCAGTTCCATACATTCTCTATGCTCCTCCTTTGGAGCCGGTCGGCCGAGCGGACAGCACGCTGGACTTGTGATCCTGTGGTCCTGGGTTCGATCCCAGGTGCCGGCAAGAAACAATAGGCAGAGTTTCTTTCACCCTAAGCCCCTGTTACCTAGCAGTAAAATAGGTACCTGGGTGTTAGTCAGCTGTCACGGGCTGCTTCCTGGGGTGGAGGCCTGGTCGAGGACCGGGCCGCGGGGGACACTAAAAGCCCCGAAATCATCTCAAGATAACCTCTTGAATTCTCTTTCGGTTTGGTATAAAGAAAAAATCGAGTTTCCTCCATATTCATCATCTTGTTTGCCACTCTATATGTAGCGTTCTGTGCCTTTCACATGAAAGTCTGAGCAGCTGAGGTCATAGCATTTTCTGTCCTCCAGTGATGTTTGGCACATGTCAGGATGGAAAAATCTACATGTTGATCCAAATCGACATGAACCTTTCCTAAGCATATTAAAAAAAAATTGGGATGTTAGTAACTACATTCTAATCCTTTCTTATTACCAGCATATCTATGTCTGCATAAACCCTTTGCAAAAAATTTGCATATGTCTGTCCTTCTGGTCTGATTCGCTTTATCGGAGACTGTTGTAGTGTCTGGGCCTATCGAGCTGTCAGTGCTGTCTGTTACACTATCTCGTTTACTGCCGTTTGCATCCGGGCAAACTGAGTCAGAGTTTGCAACTTCCTGAGTTTCTGCTATAATTTCCTCCGTGACTATTGCCTCCGCCCCTGGTCTATTAGAATTCTGTTGTTCCTTCCCCACTCTTTCTGAATGGCTGGTAGGCTTTCAATGGACAATGTTTTCCGGTCATACGTCATGTTATCTAGAATTTTTTTTAGGATATTCCAAGTTGGCAGGTCATTTTACACAGCCAGAGCAAGTGGCCAGCTCTCAGTCCCGTGGTGTTACTCACTCCTCTACAAGCCGAATGAAATCTATTCTTATATAAATAACATTCAATTCCCGTTGCCTTCGACTTTAAGGCGTTACTACAGTGGCCGAAATTGGTTTGTTTACTCCATTTTTCCTTGTTTTGCTCTGTGTGTATATATATATATATATATATATATATATATAATATATATATATATATATATATATATATATATATATGTCGTAACTAGTAGCCAGAACGCACTTCTCAGCCTACTATGCAAGGCCAGATTTGCCTAATAAGCCAAGTTTTCATGAATTAATATATTTTCTCAATTTTTTCTTATGAAATGATAAAGCTACCCATTTCATTATGTATGAGGTCAATTTTTTTTTATTGGAGTTAAAATTAACGTAGATATATGACCGAACCTAACCAACCCTACCTAACCTAACCTAACCTATCTTTATAGGTTAGGTTAGGTTAGGTAGCTGAAAAAGTTAGGTTAGGTTAGGTTAGGTAGGTTAGGTAGTCATAAACAATTAATTCATGAAAACTTGGCTTATTAGGCAAACCGGGCCTTGCATAGTAGGCTGAGAAGTGCGTTCTGGCTACTAGGTACGACATATATATATATATATATATATATATATATATATATATAATATATATATATATATATATATATATATATATATATAATATATATATATATATATATATATATATATATATATATATACATATATATTTATATTAGCTGCATCCGGCCACGCGTTGCTGTGGCTCAGCAGCTATCCTTGTCCCCCAGTCCTCCCACCATTCTCTCCTCACCCGTCTCCTCGGCCTCCCAACCATTCCCCACTCCGCCGTCGCCATTTCCTTCCCACCATGTCCCACTCCCCTGTCCCGTTGTCCTCCCCACCATTCTCCATTCTCCCATACCCTGGTCCCCACCATCTCAAACTCCCCCGTCCCCTCGTCCTTCCCCACCATTACCCCCTCCCTTGTCCCCTCGTCCTCCCCACCATCTCACTTCCGTCCCCTCGTCCTCCCCACCATTCCCCACTCCCTCGCCGAAGCCTTCCCAAATGGTCTGATGTTCCCATCAGAAAATTGGGAACATCAAGTGATCTGATGTTCCCATCACTGAAATATAAGAAAAACAGTTAAAAATCTTTATGAAAAGAGGGAATAGAGGGAAATAGAGGGAATACAGAGAACATATACGGCACGCATAGACGAGATAAAACACCTAAATTATTGGGATCGTCTCAAAGCTCTCCAAATGTACTCTCTAGAAAGGAGACGAGAGAGATACCAAATAATATACACATGGAAAATACTGGAGGGACAGGTCCCAAATCTACACAGTAAAATAACAACGTACTGGAGTGAACGATATGGAAGAAAATGCAAGATTGATCCAGTGAAGGGCAGAGGTGCCATAGGCACAATCACAGAGCACTGTATAAACATCAGATGTCCGCGGTTGTTCAACGTCCTCCCAGCGACTATAAGAAATATTGCCGGAACAACCGTGGACATCTTCAAGAGAAAACTGGACTGTTTTCTAAGAGAAGTTCCGGACCAGCCGGGCTGTGGTGGGTATGTGGCCGTGCGGGCCGCTCCAAGCAACAGCCTGGTGGACCAAGCTCTCACAAGTCGAGCCTGGCCTCGGGCCGGGCTTGGGGAGTAGAAGAACTCCCAGAACCCTATCAAGCAGGAACGGTATGGTAAACAACACAGCTCAACTTCAATGCAATTCACACAAAATAATTAAATCAAAATGAAAATAAATCAAAATCTATGAAAATTCAATTTATCACTGCAATCAGAAACATTAAAATGGAATTGTAACATATCTAGTATAGCATGTGTGTGTTGCTCTTACTGGCAACAGATGGTACTGTTTGTCAAGAAAAGCATAGTCTTACCTATCACAGGTGTGGCATCTATACTTATACTTACGAAATGAACGGTATGGTAAACAACACAGCCCAATTCCAACAGAATGTCACCAAAATAATTCGAAATCTATGAAAATATAATTTATCAATGTAATCGGAAACATTGAAATGTAATTTGTGACATATTTAGTATAGCGTGAATGTTGCTATTATGTGCAACAGATGGCACTGTTTTTCAAAAACACATGTTTTTACCTGTCACAGGAGTGGCATCTATATAGTAGGTATATAAAAAGACGCGCCTATTTAAATGCAACGTTGTGTCAAATTTCAAAGCAATCGGTGAAGAACTTTCGGAGATTACAGCGTGTGTTGCTCTTACGTCCAACAGATGGTGCTATTTTTCAAACAACGCATGTTTTCTCTGTCACACGTGAGGCATGTATATAGTAGATATATAAAAAGACGCGCCTTTTCGAATGCAACGTTGTGTCAAAGTATCAAAGAAATCGGTAAAGAGGTTTTGAAGATTTCCCTCACATATAAAACACCTGAAAAACACAGTTTTTCAGAAAAGAAACATGTTTTTTACCATCACAGAAGTGATATATATATAGTATGTATATAAAACCTGGCGAATGCGAATGGAACATTGTGTGAAAATTACAAAGCAATCATTGAAGAACTTTCGGAGATAGTGATTTTGAACAAACGAACATTTCCATTTTTATATATAGATATATATATTAGTATATTTGGTAGTAGTCTTTCTTGTAAACATATGTTGTTAAATATGACCGAAAAAGTAAGAATAACAACTAACACGAATTCTCAATATTTCTTATGTTTCTTTTACTGTCGATGGTAATTGAAAAATCAATCTCCAAAATTCATTTTTATTTCTAGTCTGACGCGACGGTTGAACGCGTTTTGTGTATAAACATATATATAAACATATTATATGTTTATGTTCGTGCATATAGTATGTTATATATGTGATTTTGTGTGTTATACATGTTATATATGTATATTTCGTGTGTTATATATTTCGCATGTTATATTTTTTTTTTTTTTTGAGATATATACAAGAGTTGTTACATTCTTGTACAGCCACTAGTACGCGTAGCGTTTCGGGCAGGTCCCTGGAATACGATCCCCGCCGCGAAGAATCGTTTTTTCATCCAGTACACATTTTACTGTTGCGTTAAACAGAGGCTACAGTTAAGGATTGCGCCCAGTAAATCCTCCCTGGCCAGGAACATGTATGTTTTCGTGTATAAACATAATAGTATAAATATATGTTTATTTGTTCTACTCTATGGGCAGGTACTTATCGCACGGTCGAGGGTGAGTGTCCCAGTGAGGTGTACAGTGTTCACGTTCTTTCCCAGATCGCGGGCTGGATGCCATCAGTTGCCAGTTACTTGAGTTATAACATTATATATTAATTTGCCGTAATTACCATAAGTTAATGGTATCATAAGATATTCTGCTTAACTTCTGACTGCAATGGTATACTTTCTCTATTACTAAATTCCTAGATCCACCTTCCCCTATTACACTTGTCGGAACACACTTGTAAGCTGACACGCCACGGTGGGCCAACGGGACCTGGATGTGGGAAATTTTACCACCATATCTAATAATCATCTAAGAAATGTATTATTTCTATATCATATCAATATCATATCAAATCATATCTATATCATATCTATATCAAATCTAATCATATCAGAATCATATCAGAATCACAATAGATTCACATATATAGCTTGATCCTAGAGACAATGCCACTATGATCACGTACGCCATAGGGCCCTATAGATGCCTACGTGACTTAGTGCATGTTCTTTCAAGGATCCAGAAGCTTCTAGAAGGATTTGTTAATTAAAAATTTATTGGAACATGACTGTAGTATCCGGTAGAGATAAAATCGAATCCTTATTAAGAGTCAGTGGTATTATCAAGTACTACTTATAATCTTTAAATCCTATATCATATTTTATTATAATCACATCTTATCTCAATCATAAGTCTAGACTGTAAAAATAATCAATCAATTCATTCAAAGCTACCGCTTCAAGGTGGGATCTCTGGGAGAGAAGCGCCCACCACAGCCCGGGGCAGAAACGCGTATGTTTACACAACAGTGTACACGTGACGGTCCCTTAGCGAACATTTCAGCTCAAGGACACCTTATCTAATATCATTATCACCAGTGAACACTCTCTAGAACTGGGGGAGTACCTGGACAATATATCAACAAGGAAAATCCTAGAACATTTATGAAAATAAGAGTGAAGTGGAGCATTTAGTGACGCGGTCTCCACCTTCATCCCTAATCTCATCCCTAATCTTCATTGTTATCTTCTGCAACGCAGTCCATATCCGTAGCAACGCTACTCGTACGTCAACAGCAACGCTACTCGTACGTCAAAACAGCAACGCTGTAATCTAAAATATCGTGCCTAAACTCGCCAAGAGAGTTCTTCAGTCTGGCACACTTTGTCAGACAGGCACCCGGCTTCAGCTAAGTTTATTGAATGTTATTACTGTAGCGTATTAGTTGGCCAATTAAAGCTAGTATAACATTAATATTCTATAAGACTGATAGTCGGTAAAAAGGCGAGGCAACGCCTCATATTTCTGTGAGTTTATTATTATTGTGGTACAGCAGAATCTTATCCAAGCTCTGAACCTCATGAGTGTCCAGTGTCAGAGAAGATTGTCACAATAAGTAAACTAATACACATGAGTGTCCAGAGTGTAGGAAGAGATTCAACAAGCTGACTGTATTTAATCATATACATTGATCATATACATTGCATATACTTGAATATATAAATTAAGTTAACAATTGCTTGCTTAGTTATTTTTAAGTAATCATATAAGTTCATTTAATTGAATATAATTTTAGTACTCAGTAACAGTACTAGACCATATTAGGTCATTTATCATACTTTACAATTACAATTAAAGTGTTGTTGTTTTTAAAGTATAAGTGTATGGCTGTTAATTGCTAAGGTGCTAGGCTAGACTGTGTATGTTTAAATCTCTGATTTAAACAGAGCCAGTGTTCAGTTATATAACTGAATTTATAAAATCTTATCCTTGTATAAAATACAAGCTGATGTGAGATACCTGTTGGCAGGTGGACGTGGAACTGCAATCAACCTATCAACTAATTCACTCATCCCCACCTGCCCTTACAGCCCATTATCTGTCATTAGGAAAAGAGGAGCTAGGATTTACGACCCTAGCTAGAGATTTTAGTTGAATTTTTGCATACAGTAATTTTTTAATTTAGTTCAGTACAAGTCCCTGGTAGTCTCCTCTTATATCAATCACAGCAGTTTTTTCCACATTTTTGGTCCTTCGAACCTAGATAGTCTAGAAACTAGATAATTATGGTCCTTTAAACCTAGATAGTCTATAAACTAGACTATATTATTCCAGCAAATACATAAGAAACTTCTTGATTTGCATTGGAATAATTTTTACATATTCTAGCCTAACCTAGCTATCAGCCAATATTTATCATAGCTATATATCTAAGTAAACAAATTGTTGCAGTGGCTTAAGCCACCATATCCATTAACTAGTAAGCATTCATATATTAATATGTGCTGTGTTAAGAAACCACAGTACTTAATCTATCAGTGTCAAAGACAACTGCATATTAATCATATATATTATCTACCTCACTTGTGGTAAATACATACATATTTAAGTGTATTATCTAACATTATCTCTAATCAACTGATTTTCAGTGCTGCTCATTACATAATATTCTTTAAAAAGAATTTTTATCACTGTATGAGCATTTCATTACAAATTATCCATAATCAACTATATCAAACCCTATTACAGGTAAACCAGTAGGCATTCTACTGTATTTTATCAAGCAACTATTAGGGTAACAGATCTTGTAATAACTTTGCAAAAATAGTGACATTTACTATTTTAAAAAATTATTACAGGATTTACCAACTTGGTGCATTCGGGTCACAAATCAAATTATCACAGTACTTTTGATAATTGAACACCTGCTACAACCAGATTCCAGGGAGGAAATGAAGGACGATCTTTGGAATCATTACCTAAGTAGACAGGAAAGCTCATTTATCAAAACTCATTAACATCACAATATTTATCAGAAAAAAGAAAATATCTCGGAATCTCCGAAACTCGGAAAAGGTCAAAATGACTAACAGTATTCCACCAGCTACTGAAACTGAAAAAAAAAAGGACACAAAGTGTCTAAAAATCACTTGAATCTACAGCCTACAGACCATTTAAATCAGGTGATAGACAAATGTCATCATCACTTGGCTACAATAGTCTACCATTGGGGATTAAGACCAATCTTAATCTCACATCACAATCTGAATGGCTAAACAGCCCTCATTGACAATGTCAATACAAATATTATCCTCCATCTAAGATAAAACTATCATATAATCCAAGACATATAGTCTTGATCACATTAATCTCATGCTTTCACTGGAGTGAAAGCAGCCTCAGAAAATCTGAAGGCAATCAAGCGTCTCAAAGAGACTTACTTAATAGAAAAGGCAAAGCCGAGAAAATAAAAAGCAAAATGCTTCATCACATCATGAATAATGTAGATACACATTATTACAGATACAATTCATCCTTTAAGGAAATCCTTGGAGGAGTACAAGTGTTACATGCTTGTATGACCTACTTGCATGTAATTACTTACCTACATGTGTTACATACTTGTAACAACATCTTATCACAAAGCCAAATCTTTGATGGACTTCGAGCTTACGTACAAAGATTACGAAGCCGAGGAAAACTTAGATCTCAAGAAAAAATCACTAAAAGTGAATCCACGGACAAAAACAAAAATGTCCAAACTGGCAGTCCAAATCAAGGCAACAAAACTCCTCTTCTGCAAAGTGGAAAAAGAGTAATGTTGGCTCTTATGCTATATCCTCCACAGTTAACAGAACTGTAGGAAATCGAGCTCCCAAGACAGATAAGACAAAAGGAGCAGCAAGTGCCCCAAGATGCTTATTCTGTCAAGAAGCACATAGCATTTATCAATGCACAGTTTATGAAGGCCGTGCCAGTCGAATCGATCGACTGAAATCTCTGAACAGGTGCATCCGTTGTCTACGGAAGCACGATACAAGTGAGTGTAACACTCAATTGCAGAACTGCCAATATTGTAATAAAAGTGTACATCACACAGCACTCTGTGGTGATATCAACACTCAATCCAGATCACTTGCTTCCAATAATCAATCTTCATCTCAGGCAAAGCCAAAAGATGATACCACAACAGCAGTACAATTCTGTACAGTAATGAGTAATGTCAATGCCTCAGATACAGAAATTGTTACAACTGCCATATTGCCTACAGCACAGCTAAACTGTGTAATGAAGAGTTTGTATTCAAACTAGAGGCTTTTTTGATCAAGGGTCACAGAAAACCTTCATCAGTAAAAAGATGGCAGAAGATTTACAACTTAAATCTTCAAAGCAAGTATCTACATCCATATCAGGGTTTTTTACCAGTTCAGGTCATAGAACCTTTCCGGTAGTACAACTCATGGTCTGCCTGGGTACATCCCAAAGGACAGTCGAAGCCATAGTAGTTGATAAAATTCCTACTGAAATGGAAGTGACTGGTCTGGCAGCCACATTAAATTCCTAAAAGAAAAAGGAATTCAATTAGCAGATCCTCGGCTCGATTCTGATTACATAGGAGATATCGGAATCCTGATTGGAGCTGACTATTATCATCAATTCATTCTGTCAGAAGAATGTATGGGTATGAAAATACTCAAATCAGCAGGAGGCATATTGTTGACAGGACCTATACTAGATCTTGAACCTTCAACTCCTGAAAAATCACATCATACAGAAACTGTAATCATGGCCTGACTAGGCAAAGATCAATCACCCTTAAAATCCCCACATGATTGATGATGGATTGGAATCTGTACATCAATTGTGGGAACTTGATGCTATAGGAATAATTCCTGATCAACCAAGTCCTGATGATGTCTGTGCATACAATCAGTACTTAGAAACTGTACAGTATCATGATGGACAGTACTGGGTAAGGCTACCATGGAAAATCAACATAAAACCTTACCTACCAATTATCACATGGCTTATAGTCAATTAAATCTCATTAGCAAAGCTAAGAAAAAGGCCTGAGCATTTAAAACTCTATCATGAGATAATAGCTCAACAATTACAGAATAAATTCATAGAAAGTCGTGAAACCGACAAT
>WNGS01078373.1:0-10896 GCA_020271785.1 Procambarus virginalis | reverse complement strand
ACAAGCCCCACGCCTAGGATGTCGCGTCTCGCCGCTTCTGTACACTGCAGGTCAGTGCTCCTTCCTCTACAGTATGTCGCAGGGTTGAAGTCGGTCTCCTGGCCGTCAACTTTCCTCCCAACTACGGCAGCCAGCCTACGTCTCGGCGGTCGTCGTACGTTTCCAATTAGTCCTTGTCACTGTACTCCCAGAGTAACTGCCTCTCACCACTACGAAGTCACTGTGAAGTTACCAGCCGTCCCAGACGATGCTGCTTACTCCACACGCACAGCACCCGACTTCAGAGCACTTGAAGCTCACTTCACTGTCAATTCCCTCGTCGTCTAGATATATCGCTAGGTATTTGGGAAGACTTCTCGACGTGCTTGCATTCAACTGTTGACTCGTAGGGTTCCACGAAGGTGGGGTTACTGTCAAACTTGACAGGATCGTCGATCACACATTCAACCTGGTTGACAAGACGGTCAACCCGGTCCACTCACGGTGGATTGCCCGGCCACTAAGCTGCCTCTTATACTGGTGAACCGCCAATGACGACACACGTCGATGCCCGGCCCACTTCTTGCAACACACCTGTCCCTGAGCACTTGTTGCTCAATATTCTGTCAATTCCTTATCTGAGCCACATCTGGGTTGCAGGAAGACCTCACAGAGTGCGTGCCAACAACTGGAGACGCTTACATCCACCGGAGTTCGGTAAATCCGTCACTCTGACAGGACGACCGATCGCGCGTCATACCTCTCGGACGTGTCGTGAAAGACTGATATCGCCACGGTGCCAACACGGCCGGACCCCCCATGCCTATGTGACGTCACTTTTCCCAAAGTTGGTTTTCATTGGCTCCCAGTGCCACGTCGCTGACGGTGACCAATCTGGCGCCACTGACGTCACACAGTTTTGGCGGGAGAACAGACTCGCCAGCGCCATATTGGCTCCCTAAAGGGCCTATCCCACAGGCCAAAATGTTCTTATTTCACAAATTTCTCGGCTCTTCGAGAATACTGTTCTCTCCCACACATGTTCAATTGATGCCTGCAATGTAGAGAATGCTCGGGAATAGTGGACATGACTCTTACAGCAGGCGTTGGAGAATTAGAAGGGTGGGAACACCGTCACATATGTCGGGTTTTCACGGTGTTCTCGTTAGAGAAGGGTTAGAGCAACAGTAGACTGGATCTCCTTTCCAGGTGGTTGCTCCGAATATAACCCTTACTCACCGTCGTTCGGCGGGTCTTCCCTCGATCCTCTAGGCTCCACTGCTGGCCTCGGAGAGTACCCCAGTCGGTCTCACAACCGGCCTTTAAATTGCAAGATGAGTGGGGCACAGATCGTTCCCTCAATCTGTGGCCCGCCCCGACACCGAACTCTTACACAGTCTTCAAGGTCGCCAACTGGTTTTCAAGTGTCCAGTAACACGGCAGTGGTCAGGTGTAATTGTGGCAAGAGCAAATTCCAGTAATATGGTATCAGGCAGGTCACTCTGCTTTACTTCATTACACGGTCACAAGATAAATGGAGGGGATGATATCAAACACCAATATCTGGTTTACTACCAATATATATATAATAATAATACTCACTGTAAATTAATAATAGTCACAGTAAATTCTCTGATGAATCTTGGTGCTTGCACACACCCACACATAGATATATATGTAAACTGATACTGTGAGCGCTCTGGGCAGGCTCACCACATACTGTGCACTCTGTGACTTAGACTCAAGTGAGACTTGCTCACGACATATAAAATATCCTGACAAGAATATATATAGCTAACTAAAGGGGAAATGGGAGGGTAACTGTAAACACCTACTTCACCTATCCTAGGATGACAGCTGGGTTGTAGCTCCTGGTCCAGGCTCTCGCCTCGTTCACCATCCAGAAACACAAGCCCCACGCCTTAGGATGTCGCGTCTCGCCGCTTCTGTACACTGCAGGTCCGTGCTCCTTCCTCTACAGTACGTCGCAGGGTTGAAGTCGGTCTCCTGGCCGTCAACTTTCCTCCCAACTACGGCAGCCAGCCTACGTCTCGGCGGTCGTCGTACGTTTCCCAATTAGTCCTTGTCACCGTACTCCCAGAGTAACTGCCTCTCACCACTACGAAGTCACTGTGAAGTTACCAGCCGTCCCAGACGATGCTGCTTAAGCTCCACACGCACAGCACCCAACTTCAGAGCACTTGAAGCTCACTTCACTGTCAATTCCCTCGTCGTCTAGATATATCGCTAGGTATTTAGGAAGACTTCTCGACGTGCTTGCATTCAACTGTTGACTCGTAGGGTTCCACGAAGGTGGGGTTACTGTCAAACTTGACAGGATCGTCGATCACACGTTCAACCTGGTTGACAAGACGGTCAACCCGGTTCACTCACGGTGGATTGCCCAGCCACTAAGCTGCCTCTTATACTGGTGAACCGCCAATGACAACACACGTCGATGCCCGGCCCACTTCTTGCAACACACCTGTCCCTGAGCACTTGTTGCTCAATATTCTGTCAATTCCTTATCTGCGCCACATCTGGGTTGCAGGAAGACCTCACAGAGTGCGTTCCAACAACTGGAGACGCTTACATCCACCGGAGTTCGGTAAATCCGTCACTCTGACAGGACGACCGATCGCGCGTCCTACCTCTCGGACGTGTCGTGAAAGACTGAATATCGCCACGGCGCCAACACAGCCGGACCCCCCATGCCTATGTGACGTCACTTTCCCAAAGTCGGTTTTCATTGGCTCCCAGTGCCACGTCGCTGACGGTGACCAATCTGGCGCCACTGACGTCACACAGTTTTGGCGGGAGAACAGACTCGCCAGCGCCATATTGGCTCCCTAAAGGGCCTATCCCACAGGCCAAAATGTTCTATTTTCGCAAATTTCTCGGCTCAACGAGAATACTGTTCTCTCCTACATATGTTCAATTGATGCCTGCAACGTAGAGAACGCTCGGGAATAGTGGACATGACTCTTACTGCAGGCGTGGGAGAATTAGAAGGGTGGGAACACCGTCACACCGTCCATCAACGTAGATAGCAGAATAGTCATGATTGGTTCACTTATAATGAAAATTGTAGTTTACAGGTCCCACATGGGTTGTGAAATTTACCTACAATTGTCCATGCTCTTAGAATATTACAGATCAGCTACATCCTATTCAAGGCTCGAAGTTTTGTTTTGAGAAATATTAGTTGTTCTTAGTAAATTATAATAAGCACTATAAACTATTACATAGAATAACAGTGCTTCACCAATCAATAATATATACCATAGTTTGTGCTTTAAAAATATTTAAAGAATGTTCTGTAGGAACGCTAACAGAAAACGATGTTATGTTGGTATGTATATGGGGTAAACTACTGCAAACTGGATGGCATGGTGTCTACTATACCAACTATATAGGATGGGTATAGGGTCCACTACCACCTGTTAGGTGGGTAAGGGGTCAAATACCACCCGCAGGATGGGTATGGGGGTCACATCCACCCACAGGATGGGTATGGGGATCACATCCACACACAGGAAGTGTATGGGGTCCAATACCATCCACTGGATGTGCATGGCGTCCACTACCATCGACAGGATGGGTATGGGGCTCACAACCACCCACAGGATGGGTATGGTGTCCAATACCTCCCACAGGATGAGTATGGCATCCACTATCACCCACAGGATGGGTATGGGGCTCCAACCACCCACAGAATAAGTATGGGGTCCAATAACACCCACTGGATGTGCATGGCATCCATTGCCGCCCACAGGATGAGTATAAGGTCCAGTATCGCCCACAGGAATAGTATATAGGATCCACTGCCGCCCACAGGGTTGGTAGGGGGTCCACTACCGCCCACAGGGTTGGTAGGGGGTCCACTGCCACCCACAGGGTTGATAGGGGGTCCACTGCCGCCCACAGGGTCGGTAGGGGGTCCACTACCGCCCACAGGATTGGTATGGGGTCCACTGCCACCCACAGGGTCGGTATGGGGTCCACTACCGCCCACAGGGTCGGTAGGGCGTCCACTACCGTCCAAAGGGTCGGTAGGGGTCCACTACCGCCCACAGGGTTGGCAGGGGTCCACTGCCGCCCACAGGGTCAGGGTCGGTAAGGGGTCCACTTCCGCCCACAGGGTCGGTAGGGGGTCCACTACCACCCACAGGATCGCTATGAAGTCAACTACCGCCCATAGTGTTTGTATAGCGTCCACTACCGCCCATAGTGTTATTATGGGGTCCACTACCCCTCATAGGGTCGGTATGGGGGTCCATTACTACCCACAGGGTGTGTCTGGGGTCTATTTTTTTCTGTAAAGCAGAGGTCGCATTACTGCTTTTCCAATCTCATTTGTTGTTCAATGTAAAATATTTTATTGCTCGACTTGCAACAATTTATATAATGTACCAATGTGTCTATTTTCATAACCTATTTTAAATTCTTCAAAAATATATAACTACATAGTGAATGCAAGTCAATGTATATTAATTTATTTATTAATTTATTTATATACAAGAAAGTACATTGGGTTAGAGATAATACATAGCATAGTATTTACAATCTTGTAAAGCCACTAGTACGCGCAGCGTTTCGGGCAGGTCCTTAATCTAACAAATAATTTTAAGTAGTTAAATTCTAGCAGAATTAATAAAATGATAACAGATACATTGCAAGAAAAAAATGAGACGAGAGAGAATAGTAATTATATTAAAGCACATTGTAATATTAAAGCTCTGGTTGATTACATTGACAACTTGATTGGTAATTTAAACAAGATTAACAGACACAGTACAGCATATTGATAGCACATATACGAAGACAGCAATGATCACAATGGTAAAGGTGTTCGGATTGGGTACATAAAGAGGGAAATTGGGTAGCAATATATACAGTGCAATTTTAAAGCAACAAGGTAAAGAAAACTATGCAGATGAGAATAGGTACTTTTTAGTTTTGTTTTTGAATGACGCAAAAGTTGGACAGCTTTTTAATTCATTAGTGAGTGAGTTCCATAGACTGGGTCTCTTTATTTGCATAGAGTGTTTACACAGATTAAGTTTGACTCTGGGGATATCAAAGAGATATTTATTTCTGGTGTGGTGATTGTGAGGAGATGTAGAATCTCCTCAGCTAGTTTTCCTAGTTTCTAGAATAGGCTAGTCGCTCTAGGGACTCTAGAAACTGAAGCTTTCAAATTTACATATGCTTGTTGAGTGTCATATGAAAGCTTATGTTAAATGCTGTCAGTTAAAACTAATTAGAGGTCTGTGATTGCTCTGTAGAGAGAATTACAGCAAAATTTTCCTGTTCTGTGAAACAGAGAGATTGGGAGAGTGGGGTGAGATGGTAGTACTAAAAAAAACCGTTACGGGTGGGGGGGACAGTGGGGGAACGTTGCCTTCCCCCCACCAAGGGAGACGTTGAGACGTTGTGTTAGGCCTCACCCTCCTTGTGACGTCACGCCACGCCACAGGCGAGGGGCACTTGTGATTGGTCTAGGCACCCCTGCTCCTATGCCGAGTTTTGGCGCGAAGAGCTGTTATTGGAAGCGGCATGAGGAACAGTGCCGGCTTCCTGCTGATTGGTCAAGACAAGGTAGGGGGAGAAATATGGGGATGTGAGTCTCTCTAGCCCGCCAAGAGTTGAGTTTGAATTGGGCAGCAAGGGTGTGAAGAGTGTCCAGGTAGGGGTGGCGGGCCTGCCACCCCCACCACCGTTATCGCTCCTGTCGTGCAGTTTACTCATGTTGCATGGCACTCCAGCCACCCTGGGTGTGTCGAAGCCCAAATTTGCGAGAAACTGGGACTTGGACTTTGAATTCCGCCCGACGTCGTCCATGGGGTAGGTGACGCCGGCCAGTGTCACCTTGTCACCCCAGTGTAAGAGCGAGTCATGCTCTAGTGTGTTGGGGGGTAGTGGTGATTCCCCAGCCACATGTGTGTATGCCACGCGGCCACCCAGGCCGCCCTCTGGCCGCCCGCCGCCCCGGCCGCCCGCCCAGCCACCCACCCACCTTACCCCGCGCGCGAGCAGCCCGGGTGGGGTGGGGTGCTGTGACGTCACGCGCCACCCGTGGCCACCCTCCTGAAGGCCACGCAGTGGCCACATGTTGGCCACCACCTTTGGCCACCCCCTTGGCCACATTCCCAGGACAGCCTAAGGCCACATCTTGTCGACGCACGAGGAGCAAGCTAAGTGTTGACAGCCAGGTGGTAAGGACCTGGGAAATGAGGAAATGTGTGGAAGGAAACGTGAGTACTTTATCAGTGTCTCAGATTAGTGGAAATATAGAGAAAAGTTGTGTGGGCCCCTAGCCCGGCCAGGCTAGGGAAGCAGCTGAGACACCTGTCAGTGGCACGCCCAGGTGACTGTGGGGCAGTACCTGGAGAGGGAAATTGTCACAGTAAATCATGTAGTGATATAATTATATATCTGTAGATATGTTGTGTGTAGACTGACTAGAGTTTGGGACCAGTCAGTGTAGAAAATCATCATATAAATGATCCAGTCTGTCGATTCTGTATAATCGTCCAGCCTTGGTTAGTGCCATGGTACCTCATTATGTAATTAGGCCAGGTTAGAGTTAATTAAGCAGGCCCGTGGGGCAGGGTTATTAGTGGATATCCTGAGGTCTGTATATTGTCCTGGTGATTAATTTGCATTGTTTATGGAGGCCATTTCCATATGTTTCATTTGCATGTTGCATGTATTATGTTGTGTGGTGAGTCAGTAGATGTGATCGCTGACTGATTGCCTAATGATGTCATTAGCATGGGGGGCATGCTGACGGTATCATTATGTGCAGGTTTGTGCAGTGGTATCAGGTATACGTTATTACTGTCCTAGGAACTGTGTTGAGGATTTAAAGGGACCCTTTGAGTATTCAGGGAAATTCTCAGTCACTTAATGGGAGCGAGCAATTTGTTAATTTGCCTAATTATGGGAGAATTAGTGCCAGCTGTCCGCGTAGAGCGACGGTGCCTTATATTAACGTAAATTGTCTTGCTGAAGCCACCGGGATCGGGCGATCTTTTGCAACGTTTGCAAGATTAGAGGGGCAGTAATATGGGGATACCTTGATTGTTGCAAAACCGTGTGTCATTACTGTGTGGGCATAGTAATTAACGAGTTGCAGTAGTCGCAACCGTATGTGGGCAGTGCTATTTTATGTTGTTTGCATGCCATTATATGTGTGACCTATGTAACCTTAGGGTTACTTTGTTTCTTTAAGTTGTGTTGAGAACTTGAGGATTCAGTGAGTTAATTAGGGGTAATTAACTGGATAAGGGGGTGCACATTTGAAGTTGTTGAATGAGTGAGGGCTGTTATGGGAGAACAGTGTTGAACTTGAGCTTGTGGGAATACGTTTCCGGTGCAATTAATTGTCCGTGTGACAATTAATTGACCACTCTAGCTAATTATGTAATTAGCATTCTCATCATGAATTCACGTAGTGGGAGAGGATCTGTCAGAGTCTGTCAGTGATAGTGTTAACGTCAGTTGCTCGAGACTAACTGCCTTTCAGGGTTGGGGCAATTAGTGGCTCATGATAATTAGTGGAGTAATTAACGTCTGGAGTCTTGAGGACTCAGATGACTCGGTAAAGCGAGGTCATGGGGTTAGCATAATACGTTATATTAATCATATTCTGTCTGGTGACAGTGGATTAAGTTGCACTCATTGTTAATTAGTAATTAACTCCTCTTCCGTGAATTCACAGTGTTTGATGAGACCTGCTTAGGCAGTGCGGAGTGAGACGTATTTATGTATGATTAATTATCGGTCCTGGTGACAGTTAATTAATTGCTCGAGGTTAATTAGGGTAATTAGCACTCATTAGTAAGTAAAAGTAATTAATGATACACAGACTGTTGAGAAGCCACCCACTTGGGGTAGGCTTAGTTAACGTAACTCAATTGGGATGTAATTAGTGGTCCGTTTGACCTTAATTAAGAATTACTCACTGAATACTTGCAAGGAGTCAAGTGTGATGTAATTTAAGAGTTTGAGTTATTGTGACAAGAGGACTTGTGTTAACGTAGAGTACTATCATGTTGTTGTCTAGCGTGAGACACTTGTTTGTGATTAAAGTAGTACTTGTTGCTGACTGCTGTGATCAGTCAATTTCCATCATTATTCACATAATCAATGTTGTAATTGATTAAGGCAATTTCTTTTGGTTATCGTCTAGTGACGAGGGTAAAGTAACTTAGGGATGAGTGGAGCTGTGTCCCAGAATCCCACCTTGCCTGACTTTGTTCACTTTAGTTGTGATAGGGGGAGTCACTGTTAGACTACCCACCTGATTACGGGGGTCGCTCCTGTTGGGCGGGAGGACCTTAAGCTTGTGATTAGAGTAGCTGCCACTAGGAAGTCGTGTCACTATTGATTGCTTGCTTGTGTCATCAGTGGATAACTTTGTTCAGTTAGTTCATGTTGTCAGCCCGAAGTGTCAGCAGGATGGAGCCTGCTGTCATTTCTCGAGGGGCTGTTGAATAGCTGTGTTGCAAATGCCACTGGATTGACATTAACGTAATTAAATCACTCGCTGTGGTGTAACTTAGTCTGTGATATTTTTCTTTGAATTTGCAATATTGCGTCATCAGTGGGCACACCTGTGTTCAGGTTAGTTCAGTATGCAGCCACACAGCAAGGGTTGCTATTTAGCTGTTGGTTATGGTGCCACTGGATGGACATTAACGTAAAGATTAATTTGAGGAAGGGTGCTGGAGTTGCCAGTGAACCCATTAGTTATTGATGTCATTGAAAGGCTACTGATTTGATTGCATTGCAACCGCTATTGCAGGTGTAGACTGCACTGAGGCGTAGAACAGTTAGGAGGTTACTGGAGACGTGTTTCAGAACTCACTGTGTCATTTGTTGTAATTGTGATTATAGATCTGTTAGTTCTTGCTTGCTTGTTGATTCCTCTGTGGGCACGCTTATGTTCGAGTTAGTTCATTATGCAGTCCGAGGGGCTGGTGTCTAGCTGTCATTGATAGTGTCACAGGAAGGACTTCGAGTAACGTCATTGACATTCTTTTGTTTTGATGTAGTAGTCTAGTCTCTTGTTATAATAAATTGTTATTTTGTTAACGGTCTTTGATGTCAACCTTCAACTATTCTGTGCCACACCCATGTTCTGATATATTTGATATTGTTGTTTTGATCTTTGATATGACGGCTGTGCTCTTGGGAATTCGAATTCCAATTCATAGCGCCACAACAAATATAAAATTTGATTGTGAGAACCCGTCGGTTACCCTTTATTGGTTTTAACGTCATGTTTAACTAGGAGGAACCAGCGGCCTATTGTGGACAGGTTTTCACCCCTGCTGGTGGAAGCCTGGCGGTTTGCTCCCGCTTCTCCTTTTTCTACTGGACTCATGCTTAACTGCCAAGAGCAGCCTTTAAACTTGTAGTCCACCTCCTAAGGGAGGTAGGCGTAGAGAAAAATCTCACACAGTGAAAATCTTCGGAGATTACAGCGTGCTCTACGCTCTTTTGTCGAACAGATGGCACTGTTTAAAAAAAAAAAATATGGTTTTTCCTGTTAACTCAGGTGAGGCTTTATCTCAAATTAATTGACAATAAAAATAAATCATAAATATATCATGACCAGTCAACTGCCTACAGAGAGCTCTGTGGGAGTGACTGGTGGCTCAAGTGGAATGCCCGAGGCAAAGATTTTGTTTACATCGGAATGGTGTGCTTGTGTGCGGTGTTTTGAGCCTTTTCCTGCAGACAATACAGTTCAAACTACTTATTAAATCACCAGTGATTACTCTTTAAAATACTCAGGGAGTCCTGAACTATATATCAGATCAAATCCTGATACATTTATCTAAAATAAGAGTGGTCATGGCCAACATGGCCAAAACCAGCAAGTGAGGCCGCCTCCACCACCACATCATCTTAATCAATAATCATCCAAGCAACTACAACAAGTAATCTATATTGCAGCAATGCTGTGATATAAAAAAAAAACATACATTTCCCTATCTCCTCAACAAATATCATACAGTCTGGCAATTTGTCAGATGGCGCTGACACTCAGACTCGATAAATATTGAGTGTTCTTTGTAGTGTGTTGATTGGCAAATTTGCATGCTGTGATAACGCTAATCTATCCAATAAGTCTGTTTGTCATTAACCTGAGGAACAACCCATTAATCAATAAGTTTTGACTTAATCTTTCATACTCGAATCTTTTCAATATTGATTTAATCTTTCAGTAATTTAATCTTTTTACTACTGAATTTTTTCATATAAAATTGAATATATCTGTATATATAATTTATTATATACATCAAGTTAACAATTGCTATAACAGTTAACATTAATTTCTCATATTGAACATAAAATCATGTTTGTATAATATAACTAACTTGTGTTTACTAGCATAATTTGATTATTGGCTGCTGCAATAATTTTAGAGCTAGGCCAGACTGTGTATATTGTTCAGATCTTTGATCTAGAACAAGAACAGTTTTACCGTCATAGAATTGTGTTTATTATCTTATCCAATTTATATTATACTGTACAATGCTGATGTGAGGAAATGCCTGTAGGTATATTGAAGTTCTCCTATCAAGAACCTGATTCACCGTTAAGGAACATTACCTAACCCATACAGCCCCTTGCCCATCCTAGGACTAGAGGAGTAAGATTTACAACCTTAGCTAAGAACTTTTTAAAAAAATAATGACTTAGTTTTTTTATTTTTACATACAGTAATTGTTCTTTTAGTGAAGTTCAAATCGTAAGTAATTCTCCTCATTAAACAATCACACATTTTCTTCCACATTTATGGTCCTTTTGTAGGGAATTTTCACAGCAGGAATTTACTGCTTACTGTTAAAATATTAATAATAATATAATAAAAAATGGACTGTATATTCATAAAGTGGA
>WNGS01078372.1:0-29131 GCA_020271785.1 Procambarus virginalis | reverse complement strand
AAAAAAACACCCTGGACGCAAACACAGTGGCCCCCTTACCAGAGCCTCAGATATTAACACCAAGTAAGGCATCCAGCACTTCCACTACCACGATAACATCATTTATATTTGCCAACATTCAAGGTATAAAAACACGCAAATCCAACAAAGTTCACTTTATAGATGGTCTCCTTCATGAGGCAAATGCAGTGTTTGCAGCCCTAACAGAAACCCACACAAAGGACTACCATGATGGTGAAATATGGATCTCAGAGTACAATCTTTTCAGATGTGATAGGAAACACCGGCTTCAGGGGGGGTCAGCCTATACATCAAAGACACACTCATCTGTACTGAGCTGCTAAACACCTCAAATGATATGGTGGAAGTGCTGATAATCAAAATAGAGATTATAAATGTAGTTATTGTCCTTGTATATAAGTCACCGGAGGCAAACCCTCAGCAGTTTAAAGACCAACTAATGAAAGTAGAACACTGCTTGGAAAACCTCACAAATCCAGCTCCGAACATCATCCTGCTTGGGGACTTCAACCTACGGCACCTGAAATGGAAGCACCTGGCTAATACAGTAATATCAGAAAGAATACCAGGAAGTAGCCTTAATGAACAGGCACATGCAAATGACCTGCTACGGATGTGCGACAGGTTTGCCTTAAACCAGCAAATAGTAGAACCAACCAGGAAGGAGAACACGCTGGACCTCATTTTCACTAATAATGATGAATTGATCAGGAACATAATGATTACAAATACCTGTTACTCAGATCACAACTTAATTGAAGTTATGACAACCATGGGGAATAGACCTTCAAAACCAGTCCAGATTCCCGGTGGAGGAGATTTCAGCAAATTCAACTTCAATAATAAACAGATAAACTGGGAGCAAATAAACCAGGACTTCACAGAAATAAACTGGGAAGAACAGCTAGGAAATGCGAACCTGAACCAGTGCCTGGAAAAAATAAGCTCAGTAGCACTAGAAATATGTACAAACCGCATCCCCCTAAGAAAAAAGAGGAAGAGATGCAGATTGGAACGAGAACGTCGTTCCCTATATAGGCGAAGAAAACGAATCGCGGTACAACTTGAGAGTCGCACCCTATCTCAGGAACGGCGAAGAAGGTTAGGTAGCGAAATAGGAAAAATTGAACTCAAGCTACAAGAATCATACAAAACGCAGGAGAGGGAAAGAGAGCAAAAGGCCATCAGTGAAATAGAGAGAAACCCGAAATATTTTTCTCCTATGCAAAATCAAGATCAAAAACCACATCTAGTATCGGGCCCCTGCGAAAGGAAGATGGAACTTTCACCGATGACAACAAAGAAATGAGCGAGCTACTGAGGAAGCAATACGACTCTGTCTTCAGCGAGCCATTAAACGCACTAAAGATCGATAACCCAAATGAATTTTTCATGGATATGATACCAACATCAAATCATATATCAGACGTCACCCTATCCCCACTGGATTTTGAAGAAGCCATAAACAGTATGCCTATGCACTCCGCACCAGGCCCGGATTCTTGGAACTCCATATTCATCAAGAACTGTAAAAAACCACTATCGCAGGCCCTTCACATTCTGTGGAGACAAAGCCTAGATACTGGCGTTATTCCTGATATACTAAAAACAGCAGAGATAGCACCACTTCATAAAGGAGGAAATAAGGCAGAGGCAAAAAATTACAGACCGATAGCACTAACATCGCACATCATAAAAATTTTTGAGAGAGTGCTAAGAAGTAAGATCACAAAATACATGGAATCACAGCATCTCCATAACCCGGACAACATGGTTTCAGAACAGGGCGCTCTTGCCTGTCGCAGTTGCTGGACCACTATGATATGGCATTAGATGCTATGGAAGACAAACAAAACGCTGATGTAATTTACACAGATTTCGCAAAAGCTTTTGATAAATGTGACCATGGTGTTATTGCCCATAAAATGCGCTCAAAAGGAATTACCGGAAAAGTAGGCAGATGGATCTACAATTTCCTGACCAACAGAACCCAATGTGTAATAGTCAACAAAATAAAATCCAACCCGTCAACCGTTAAGAGCTCAGTCCCCCAGGGTACTGTGCTTGCTCCAGTACTTTTTCTCATCCTCATATCGGACATAGACAAGAGCACAACCTATAGCACTGTATCATCCTTTGCAGATGACACTAGGATCTTCATGAGAGTAGGCAACATAGAGGACACGGCGAACCTCCAGTCAGATGTAGATCAGGTCTTTCTATGGGCTACAGAAAATAATATGGTGTTTAACGAAGACAAGTTCCAGCTCATGCGCTATGAAAAAAATGAAAATATAAAAACGGAAACCACGTACAAAACTCAGGCAAATCATAACATAGAACGAAAAGGCAATGTAAAGGATCTGGGTGTACTCATGTCGGAAGACCTTACCTTTAAAGAACACAATAAAGTAGCCGTCACAACTGCAAGAAAAATGACAGGTTGGATAACAAGAACTTTTCACACTAGAGATGCTATACCGATGATGACACTTTTCAAAACGCTTGTGCTCTCTAGAGTGGATTACTGCTGCACAATGACAGCCCCTTTCCTTTGCTGGTGCAATTGCTGACCTGGAGAGCGTGCAGAGGTCCTTTACTGCTAGAATCCACTCGGTAAAACATCTAAACTATTGGGACCGACTTAAGAGCCTAAATCTATATTCCCTTGAGCGCAGGCGGGAGAGATACATAATAATTTACACGTGGAAAATTTTAGAGGGGCTGGTCCCAAACCTGCACACTATAATAACATCACATGAGACCAGAAGACATGACAGGATGTGCAGAATACCGCTGTTGAAAAGCAGAGGTGCAACTGGTACTCTGAGATAGAACTCTATCAACATCAGAGGCCCGAGACTGTTCAACACGCTTCCACTACACATAAGGGACATAACTGGCAAACCCCTCACAGTGTTCAAGAGAGAACTGGATAAGCACCTCCAAAGGATACCTGATCAACCAGGCTGTGACTCATACGTCAGGCTGCGAGCAGCCGCGTCCAACAGCCTGGTTGATCAGTCCAGCAACCAGGAGGCCTGGTCGATGACCGGGCCGCGGGGACGATAAGCCCCGGAAGCACCTCAAGGTATCCTCAAGGTACCACACCAGAAATAAATACAGTTTTGATATTCCTAGAGTACAACTTAATTTTTTTCAAACTAGAAATGCTCTACAAATCAAGGATCTCAGAATGTGGAATGACTTTACCAACCATGTTAAAGAATGTACCTTTCTCAACCAGTTTAAGATAAAACGAAGCACTACCTAATAAATTCCCTGTAACCTACCTTACCCCTCTATTGTCGACCCATGTCTTTATTTTTTTTTACAACGCTGTTTGTCGACCTAATTGTATTTGTGCTGCTTTTTCAGCCATGTTCCCCCCTTTTTTTTATCCCTGTTTTTATTTGTTCTCTGCACATTTTATTCTTTATACTCACTTAGTATTAAGCTTTAGTCATTTAAGTTTTTCTTGCCCAAAACGCTTTGCGTAATTTAGTGGCTTTAGGCATTGTATGTACTAGCCCTATCTATAAATCAAACATTCTGGGCGGAGAGAAAAACACACAGGAGCGGGGGGACCTTAATTTATTAATTAATATTTACAGAGCGACTGCTGTACCACAATAAAATAAATCGTAACATGACTGAGTAGCATGCCAGTACTGCAAAGATGCAACTAAGGGAATAAGTCCTAGAACGTTAATCGTGCCTAGAGTCGGCTAACCGAAGCAATGTTGCAGTACTCGCAAACAGCGTAGTGCTATAATTAAAACAATACCAGAGATAATGAGTGGCACAGCCAGTACAGTATGATAAAATATATTCTGCATACGCAGAGGGCATAGGAAGAATAATGAAGATTTCCATGGTAAAATAGCGTAATGCTATAATTAAACAATGCCAGAGATAAATGATTGTCACAGCCAGTACAGTATGGATAAAATATATTGTGCATACGCAGAGTACTCGCAAACAGCGTAGTGCTATAATTAAAACAATACCAGAGATAATGAGTGGCACAGCCAGTACAGTATGATAAAATATATTCTGCATACGCAGAGGGCCTAGGAAGAATAATGAAGATTTCCATGGTAAAATAGCGTAATGCTATAATTAAACAATGCCAGAGATAAATGATTGTCACAGCCAGTACAGTATGGATAAAATATATATTGTGCATACGCAGAGGGCATGAAAATTAATTAAGATTTTCCAGGGGTAATGACATGCTAGTGCCTAGTACATGTAAAGTCTGCAACCCCCAACTTGCACCAGTAGTGAGCACTTGACATATGGTAAGTAGCTGCGGGCAGCCCTAGACTTGGGGATCCGGCGCAGCACCCCCACTCCGCAGGCCAGCGAAGCCGGTCCCCCACCCCCCTGAAGGGCGAGGTGCCCGCTGGCCGCAGAAGAACCTAACTAGGTAATGGAATGACGTCTTGCCTGACATAAGAGTGGAACGCATCGCTTTTCCACCTGCCGACTGCTCTGATTGCTGCCGTTGCCAGGCCGTCCATGGACATCTGCGTGGCCCTGCCGATTCGGAAGGAGTGTGGTGCATAATCGTTTGGAGGCAGTCCTAGGGCTCGAACGGCGGCACGTAGCACCCATGTGAAATCCTGTCTGGTGACGGGGGAGCCCGATTCGCCCAGGAAGATAGGTCCTGGTTCCAAGCCCCGTCGTTTTAAGAAGTTCGTCATAGCACGGACCGGGCAGTACTTACTGTAGGGGACTGCACTCAGAGTTAACTTGGGGGTACGCCCTGCGCTGTGCTTGTAGGAGGCAAACGCGATGACTATCCCCGTCCGCGATAAGGTTAGCTGGTCCAAGCGTAGTGTGTGTTGTCCCTTCCCCGAATAGGTCGCCTCCCCTGGCCGGAGGCAAGCATAGAAGGCGAGGGAGAAGAGCGCTCGGTAGCAGGTCTTCTCGTACGTCGAGCGGCAGACACCTCGCAGGGCCCCCAGTAGTCGCTGGAGTAGTCGCCTGGTCACGGGCAATCGTCGTGCGGGGGCCCGTTGGGCCTTGTTGCGTGCTCCCTTAAGTAGTTGTGTGACTAGGAACTGACGTGTGGGGTCCTCCCTACCATGCAGCTTGAACATGAAGGCGATAGCCGCAAGGTAAGCACTAAGAGAACGGTATGCCAAACCTCGAGACAGCAGCGACTGCAGGAAGTTCGCCAGTGTCGCGGACGTAGCCTCGAAGGGGCAACCTCGTCTCCTGCCGTTCGATACATACTCCACGTACTCCGCCCACTTATGTTGATACGTTCGTCGTGTCGCAGGCTGTAGGGAGTCGAACAGCGTCCTTACAGTTTCAGGGTGAAGTTGCAGGGCAGGAGGTGCTGCGGGATTGCGGTTGGCTTCTCGGCGAGTCCTGCGTCTCGCAGGAGCGATGGCGGCAGTACCTGCAACCGGGAGAGAGCGTCACAAACCCCGTTTAACTTGCCCGGGAGGTGTGAAGGAAGAAGCGTAATATTATGTGTGAGGAGGAGGATTGCCAGTGGCCGGACCAGTTGCATGAGGAGGGGGCACCTGGCAGACAGGGATTGTAGCACATTTACCACAGCGGCGTTGTCGGACCTACACACAAGCCTCTTGTTTGCTAACACTGGTGCAAAGATGGATATCCCCATGTAGAAAGGGTAAAGTTCGAGGAGCGCGATGTTCAGCCGGCTCCAGTCCATAGGCCAGGTACCCCTGAGCCAGGCCGCTCCGAGTGTGAGTCCATAACCCATGGATGAGGCATCCGCGCACATCGTGAGGGCCATGGCGTTCCCCCATCCACCGTCTGGTGGAAAAACCGTAACTCCGTTGAACGCGCCGAGGAACGTGTGCCAGGCACGCAAGTCGAGCTTCGCCTCCTCGTCCAGCTGGCAGGGGCGTGAGGGGCGTTGTACACCACGGGTGAGCGGGTGAAGACGTCGGAGGAAAGCCCGTCCCCCTGGTATGACTGCCGTGGCGAATTGCAGTTTGCCGATAATCCCTTGCAGGTCCCGCAGGGGAAGGCTCTCGGCCCGCAGCGCGTCTTCCACTGCGGTCGTGTACTTCGTCCTCTTGTCGTCCGGCAGCCTTGTCTCCATACGTCGTGCGTCGATTTCAAGTCCAAGGAATGTGAGGCAGTGGATGGGGCCTACAGTCTTGTGGGGAGCCAGGGGTACGCCTAGGCGCTCACAGAGGGCAATGAACACCCGCAGGCTCCGCAAGCACTCCTCGTAGTTAGAACTCACGAAGAGGAAGTCGTCTAGCACCTTTACAACATCCCGCACGCCGAACTTCTCCGCAAGGATCCATTGCAGGGCGTCGGAGAACGTCTCGAAGATCCTGCAGGAAGGTGCCGCCCCCATGCTGAGCATTTTTTCATGGTAGTACCGCCCTCCGTAGGCGAAGCCGAGTAGGTGGTAGTCGCTGGGGTTGACCGGGACGATCCTGAACGCCTCTGCTATGTCGCATTTTGCCAGATGCGCCCCCGGCGAGCGTCTGACCACCAAGGCGACCGCGTCGTTGATGGACTGGTAGGACACAGTTGTCTTTTCCCGGGGGATGTTGGCGTTCACGCTCTCGGAGGTATAGGGGTAGCTGAGGTTGTGCAGGAGCCTGTATTTTCCCGGCGTAGACTTCTCTCTCAGGGCTATAGGAGAACACTTGAAGTTCTCAAATGGGGGGACCTCGAAGGGGCCCGCTATGCGCCCCAGGCTCAGTTCCTTCTCGAGCATAGGCCCCACTATATGTGGCAGGGCTGTAGTTGCTGGGGGGTTACGAGAGGAGAGTGGTGTCCTTACCCCTTCGTAACCTAATAGGAAACCCCCCCGGAAGCCTCCGACGACATAGTCCCGGAGGGGATAACCCACTAGGAACGCATCAAGTGCGTCTGCGTCCACTGGCGTTGTGACGTGTGTCTTTCTTCCTGCTCCTGTCCTGAGCGGGGCGATGGGGCCGATTCTCCTTGGCGGCGGCGACTCGAGGCTTGGCCTGGGGGCACGGGCAGTAGGCAGGATGTCGCTTGTGGCAACGCGGGCAGTAGTGCTTGAAAGTGCAGGAGGGGACGGAGCAGCCCGCTCCGGTTGCGTGGAAGGCGTAGCAGTATCCCGGCGGTAGTCCGTAGGCCCGGGCATTAGAGAGTGAACGTTCTGCTGGGTAGGCGGCGGCGCGTGGCGCCACCTGTATTCGCTCTTGCGCTGCACGTTGTACCGACCGAATCTCCAGGTCGAGCCTTAGCGCGGTCCAGGGGCAGCCCGACCTCTCCTTGTCCCACCTGAATGCCTCGTCATACCACATCCAGTCGCCGCGGAGGTTGCGCTTCATGGACTTCACGTAGCGGACGTAAGTAAAAAGCGCCCGGCCCTCGGCGGGATGTCGCTCCAGGTAGATTGAAGCGAAGATGTCGAAACCGTGCCCCCACTGCTCCGGCGTCAGAGGCGGCAAGTTCTTCGTGGATAACTGGGTCTCCGAGAGAGTGGCATGGCGTGTCTCCGAAGGCCTGGCATCGCGTTCGTAAGCCAGCAGCTCGCGCAAGTCGATGTACTTGTTTGCCCAGACTTTCTCTCTTAGGGCCAGTGGGACGTGCTCGCCAAGCATGGTGACGGTGTTGCCTCGCGTCCCCCAGGGCTGTGTCCCCCAAGGACTAGGGGTGGTGGGGAACAAGCTCTCTCGGCGGTACTCACCGTTGGAGGACGTGCTGGAAGAGCTGTGTCGCCGCCTTGACGTGCGGCTCCTTGCTCTTGACCGTGGTCGGCGCGCAGGGGGGGAAGCGGTGCGCAGAGGCCGGTCCGAGAGGGCGTCCGTGTTGTCCGCCCCGCCGGGGTTCGTAGTCTGCTGCCGTCTCGATTCGGAGGGGGGGCCCCGGGCCTGAGCAATGAGCGTCTTCAGCATTGCCCAGTCGGCGTCCGAAAGTTGGGAGGGGTGGTCAGCCACGCCCCCCGCAGCAATTCCGTTTGGATGGGCATCGGGTATATGGTCGCCGTCCGAGTCAGAGCCTCCCGAAGAGGCCTCTGAGGAGGAGGCGAAGCGGGCGGGTTTCGTCCTTGTCCTGGGCGGTTGCTTCCTAGCAGCCCGTCGACGCCGACCTCGTGTTGACGCCGTCCTTGTCCTCTTCTTCGCCTCGGGTGGGTGGGTGGCCAGCGTCTCCGTACTGCGGATAGTGGCAAAATGAGCGGGCGGCCATAGCAAGATAGTAAGTGAAACTAGGCTTAGGCATACAAATAAGTAACGTTTGAAGCGAAAAAAAAAAAAAAAAAAAAAAAAAAAAAAAAAAAAAAGTACAATAAATAAATGTAAAATAAATAAAGTAAGTAAACTCGGGGAACTACAATGAAGTTATAAATAAACCTTAAATAGTTAAGGAAAACTATAAAATAAACTAAGTGAGCCGACAATGAATAATGAACTAACAATTAAAGAAGTAAAACTGAGAAGAAACCCAGGCAAACTAAAATAAAATGGCAAGGGCATAAGAAGTAAGTAGAATAGACGTAAGAACGGAGGGAAAAGTAAACGCATAAATGCGTCCCGAGCAGAAGTATAAGCGAAAGGAAATTAAATAAAGTAAAAAGGGAACGAAGTGATACAGTAAAACGGGGGAAGGACATAAGAAACTTAACTAGATAAGAGTAGCCAGGAGCAAAAAGTAGGCGGTAACACAGGACCAGAAATAAGTAAAAAAATAAAGTAAATAAAATAAGTAAATAACTCTGGAAACTAAAATAAATTTATAAATAAACCTTAAGTAGGTAAAACTGCAAACAAGACAAAATACATTAAGTAAAGAACTAAAATAAATGTAGAAATAAACTAAAATTAAAAGCCCGGACATAAGAAACTAACAGCAAAACAGGTAAGGGCATAAGAAGTAAATAGAGTAAAACGGAATGATAAATAAATGAACGCAGAAGAGGGTAGCGGGCTAGCAGAGAAAAAGGCAAAAGTAAATTAAATAAAGGAAAAGGAACATAGTAAGCAAACACAGAACCTGAAAATAATAAATAAAATAAATAATGTGCACATAAAATACAGTAAATAAACACGGGAACTAGATAAATTTATAAAAGACCCTTAAATAGTTAAAAACCTAACATCAAGTTAGACAAAAGGAACTAAAATGAATATAGTAACTTAACAAAGTTACTGGCTAGCCGGGGAAACCGGCAAAAAAGGCGTTGACACAGAAGCGGAAATAAGTAAAATACACAAAGTGACACATAAATAAATAACAAAAGCGGGAAACTAAATAAATTTAACTAGACCTTAACTAGTAGAGCTTAAATTAGGCAAAACCTAATTGAACAGATTTAAAAAGAGCGAAAGAAACCTTAGAATTAAAATTAACCTGTACGTAAGAAACTAAATAAAATAAAAGATAAGGGCGAAAGAGAAGACAGTAGAATAATAAGCAGAAGCGAAAATAAATAAAACAAAGCGACACAATTAAATAGCTTAAATGCGGGAAACTAAATAAATTTAACTAAACCTTAACTAGTATAACTTTAAAATGGAACTACAATGAAAGTACAAATAAACCTTAAATAATTAAGGAAATCTATAAAATAAACTAAACGAACCGACAATGAGTAATTAACTAAAATATAAAGAAGGAAACTGAAATAAAACCCGTATAAACTAGAAATAAAATTGAAAGGGCATAAGAAGTAGAATAAACGTAAGAACGGAGTGAATAAACGCATAAATGCGTCCCGAGCGGAAGTAGAGCGAAAGGAAATTAAATAAATTAAAAAGGGGAACGAAGTGTAACAGTAAAACGGGGGAAGGGCCAAGAAACATAACGAAATAAGGGTAGCCTGGAAAGCAAAAAGTAGGCGGAGCACAGGACCAGAAAAAGTAAATAAAATAAAGTAAATAAATTAAAGTAAATAACTCTTGAAACTAAAGTAAATTTATAAAGAAACCTTAAGTAGTTAAAACTGCAAACAAGACAAAAGTAAAGCGAAAGGAAAATAAATAAGAGAAAAGGGAACGAAGTGTAACAGAAAACGGGGGAAGGACACAAGAAACTTAACGAGATAAGGGTAGCCTGGAAAGCAAAAAAAAAGAGGCGGTACACAGGACCAGAATAAGTAAAATAAATAAAGTAAATAAATTAAAGTAAATAAATCTGAAAACTAAAATTTATAAATAAACCTTAAGTAGTTAAAACTGCAAGCAAGACAAAACATTAATTAAGTAAATAACTAAAATAAATGGAAATAAACAAATTTAAAAGCCCGAACAAAGAAAACGGCAAAACGGGGAAGGGCATAAGAAGTAAATAGAGTAAAACGAAAAGATAAATAAATAAACGCAGAAAAGGGGAGTAGGCTAGCATAAAATAAAGGCAAAAGTAAAAAGAAAGGAAAGGAACATAGTAAGCAAACACAGAACCGGGAAAATAAGTAAATAAAATAAATAATGTGCACAAAAATTACAGAAAATAAACACGGGAACTAGATAAATTATAAATGACCCTTAAATAGTTTAAACTTCCAAATAAACATCAAGTTAAACAAAATGAACTAAAATGAATAAAATAACTAAATACAAAGTTACTGACTAGCCGGGGAAACCGGCAAGGAGGCGTTGACACAGAAGCGGACAGTAAAACAGCATTAAATAGAGAGCGAAAGAAACCTTAGAATTAAAAATAACCTGTACGTAAGAAACTAAATAAAAAAAAAAAATAAGGGCGAAAGAGAAGTACAGTAGAATAAAACAGAAGCGGAAATAATTAAAATAACCAAAGTGACAAAATAAATAACTTAAAAGCGGGAAACTAAATAAACTTAACTAAACCTTAACTAGTATAACTTTAAAATAGGC
The DNA here is from genome assembly GCA_020271785.1 of Procambarus virginalis. Taxonomy (NCBI): domain Eukaryota; kingdom Metazoa; phylum Arthropoda; class Malacostraca; order Decapoda; family Cambaridae; genus Procambarus; species Procambarus virginalis. The sequence continues at coordinate 18,296 of WNGS01078372.1, read as the reverse complement.
AAAAACAAAACAAAAATAAATAGAGAGCGAAAGAAACCTTAGGATAAAATTAACCTGTATGTAAGAAAACTAATAAAATAAGGATAAGGGCGAAAGAAGGAGGAGTATAATAAACGCACAAAACGGAGTGAATAAGTAAAGCAAAGCGGGAGCGGACGAGCAGAAATAAAGGCAGAAATCAAGTAAATAAATGAAGAGTAACAGAAACAGGCAGAGGACAAAGTAAACTTGCCAAACTAAAAAAGGCGGAGAAAGCGAAAGATGGCGTAACACGGAACGAGAAATAAGAGAGAAGAAAAAAAAAAAATGCGTAAAATTATAAAGGAAAGAACTCTGTAAACTAAAACTTTAAAGAAAACATAATTAAATAACTCAAACAACTTAAACAATAACAAAGTAAAGTACTAAAATTAAACAAAGTAAAATTAATTATAAGCCCAGACAAAAGTACCCAAAATTGAAATGAGAAGCAGAGACAGCGTGCAAAGCAGGAGAAACAAATAAATGGGGCAGGAGCCGAAAGAGGGCATAAGGAAAAAAAAAAAAAAAATAATGCAAAAGCGGACACAAAAAGTGAACAATTACAAATAACACAGCAATGAACGTAGCAAAAGTAAAACTGAGGGCAGGCCGTGACAAAATAAGAGGACAGGTAAAGCACCAACACCGAAGAGGGAGCGAGAGCGGACCCCAGGCAACGAAAACACGATACTTCCTTCAGAAGCGGGCGTAGGGAAGGCACAATCGAACGTCCTCTCCTCCGGCGCAGAGCGGAGGCCGACTGCACCCTTAAGGACAGGGTGGTGACGAAGTGAAGCACCAGGGATGGAGTCGGGGGGGGGGGGGGAGGAGCGCCAAGCTACCACTCCTAGCTGCAGAACCCAGCCTGAGAGCCTCCCATCGTCCCCTGCTGTATACGACCGTCCTAGGTGGCTGCTGCTGAATCGTCAGCTTGCCCCCAAAGCTGGAACAGCAGCAGCTGGCCCGCCAGTGAAGGCAGCTGGAGGAGCGCCATGCTTCCACTCCTAAGCCGGAGAGCCCAGCATGGGGCCCCCCCCCCTCGTCCCCTGCTGTAGGCGGCCGCCTAGGCAACTGTAGGGGGCCACGGGGGGCCCGCCCGCCCCCCCGTATCCTGCAGCCCAGGCAGGGCGCAGCCAGCTGTGGCGTCAGCACTGGGCCCCCAAGCAGGGCCCGTAGGAGCTGGAACACGGCTGGGGCACGTGGACGGGGAGGCGGGGGGGGGACGGGGGGGGGCTAAGGACCACAGGGGCACAGGGGCCCAGTAAAGCAGCAAGGCACGGAACGAGCCCGGGGCATGCCGCTGGGCACACGGCTAACGGGCAATCCTAGCCTAGGAGGTGGCCACTCTCCTCGGCGCACCGCGTGCTGGGCCATACCTAGGGGCCATACCTGAGTTCCTGTAGCATGCCCGACGCCCCAGTGGGGGCGCTCTGGGAAGTAGAAGGGCCTCCAAGGGGCAGGTCCAATAGAGCGGGGGCCGCAGCTGCTGTTGTTGGGTCCATATTGTGCTCTGCTGGCTTCTTTTCGTGTGGAACGTAGCAGAAGTGATTCGTGTGAAGCGTAGCGGAGCCTAGTGTTTCGTGTGAAGCGTAGCGGAGCCTAGTGGAAAGAGGGAGAAACTGCGCGTGCGTTTGCTTAAATGTGCGCCCCCCCCCACGGCGCGCGCAGCTCTCCTGAGCGCTGCGTATATGTTTATTCTCGCTCCCAGAATTCCCCCGCTTAATTTAAATTATGCAGGGGCCATTTCTTTGTAAAATCCCTTGTATGTATGTACCTTACCTAAATAAACATTTTATTTTTTATTTTATTTTTATTTTTAAATGAAAATATAAATTTGTTTGTTTAATTCTAATGCTTGTAGGCGAGAACAGTTGTGAACGCCAGCTAGCACACAAGTACATGAGCGCCCAAAACACTTTTACACAAAAGACATGTACAGACAGGCGTGTGGCTTCTGACTTTTTTTTATTGACTAATATTAAATATTAGGGGCTTACCTATAATAGTTATCATTTTATACAAGTATAACTATCACATAATAAATATAAAAGGAGTTTATCCAAAACCAGACAGAAGTGTTGTGTTTTGTGCGTTGTATCGTGTTTGTGGGCATTCGGGTGTGTTGTGTTTACGCTGGCGAGCGGCGTCCTTACGAACGGATACAAGTCACTCCGTACATTGACAACATCGCACACTAATATTTTTACCACTTCGGACACCAGCTTTCGACGTTTCGCATATGTGTACGTGTTCCATATTAAAACGACAATATAATGCTATTAACAATTAAAATCTTCTACTTAACAGATATATAGTTATTAAATGAAGTTTAGTGATGTAATAGACATAATCCGGAGTTCGTAACGACGCCGCCCGCCAGCGTAAACACAACACACCCGAATGCCCACAAACACGATGCAACGCACAAAACACAACACTTCTGTCAGTTTTTGGATAAACTCCTTTTATATTTATTATGTGATAGTTATACTTGTATAAAATGATAACTATTATAGGTAAGCGCCTAATATTTAATATTAATCAATAAAAAAGAAGTCAGAAGCCACACACCTGTCTGTACATGTCTTTTGTGTAAAAGTATTGTAATGTACGATTGTGTTACGTTGTTGGGCAGATTAGATACACAGTGTTTAGTGAGTTTCATATTTATTTAGTAGTCCTGGATACAGCAGTGTCGTAGACGTTGAGACGAAGCCTGAGGCACAGCAGAGAGCTGAGTGAGGCTGGCGTCGTGGAGCTCTATGCGGGAGAGCGTGGCGGCTCGATTACGAATTGCGAGTGTGTGAACTCGGGGAGCGAAAGCGTTGTAGCTGGATACGGTCGTAGTCTGCTGTCTGCTCTGTGTCGAAGCTGTAGCGTCTTGGGTCGACTAGAACGGGTCCGTAGAATTACCCAAATCTACCCAAATGTACCCAAATCCTCCTAGTATTACGTAAGTAGTGAAGAAATATGATATATTTACTTACTGTAATGTTGGTGCTGCACGTAGAACACGATCAAACCTATTTTCACTCTGAAATAATGTAATTTCATTTCGAAATTTGAAGTAAATATGTAGCAGGTGACGCCATTGGAAGTCGACGGTCCAAGCGAAAAAATTATGGAGCGACTTATCCAAGATATATGGTCGCCTGGAGAGTGTTTGCTGTCATATCAGCCTCCTGTACACAGTAATCCAGTCGTCGCACTTCTTTGCTCAAATTGTCGCAAATTTAATTAATGACATTAACCAGTAGAATGGGTATTTGTAATAATATCTTTCATAAATAGCCACAAAACATTTAATATTTATTTAAAAAAATGTGTCTGGAAGTTAAATCAACTCCACAGGACAATAATTTTGTTATATAGATACTATCGTTATTCGCTTGTATGCGTTCGCTACTTAAACTACCCATGTCCTTTTCGTTCATAGAACACCGAACCCAATACGCTCTCTGATATATTGCTTAATTAATAGAGATTCACAAATAAAACTTATATTTGTATATGTTATCAGAAATGCAGAGATAAAATAGTTTTTGTGAACCCATCACAGAGATTATATTTTACTAGACAGGAAAGATATTCATATTTTAAACAAGGTTTCTTGGCCGACGCTCTCCCTATCGATGGGATCTATATGATCTTTCGAAGATCAATGTAATTTAATCTAAATATTGTAATAAACGAAGTTTTCTATGTCATAATAAAGATAGAAATATAAGCTGCATGTTAATACTTTAGCATAAATATAACTGAAGTGAAAGTGAAGATATATGCCTTTTTACAGTTACGTGATGGCTATCTCAGGGAGTGTGAAGGCCTGCAAACAAGCGAATTAATTGTGTAATTCATTTGCATATGTGCAAAGTAACATTAAAGGTCTATATGTCAGCATAAACAAAGATGTAGACGATAATGTGGCTACATTTCAAGGAAAATATATCTTAAATGAAAGCCAAGACATGGTTAAATAAATAGCCAATACCACACCATCGCCGGTGTCCGGACACATGAAAACTTTCAATGCATCAGTGTCCTGCCAGGCGGGCAATACAGGCTTCACAATTTAGAAAAAAATTGTAATTCAGAGAGATGCGTTGATAAACGCAAAATGTTTTATATTTTAAATACAGATATAAACTTTGTTTTCAAACGTTTATTGTAACAATATCTCAAGTATAAGAATCAAGATATATTTTGAACTTAACAATTTCCTATAAAGTTGCAATGCTACCTTAATTGTATATGATCATCATCATATACAGACAGAATTAACTTATAAAATGTTGAGGTAAAGATAGATGTATGTTAATTATAACGCATAATCACTCTTAAGAACTTAATTATAAACCATAATATTATAATTATAATAATTCATTTTGGGGGGAACAGGTAGCCACAGTATATTCATACACGATAGGCTTTTATCAAGGTCATCCTTAAGGTCGAATTACTGACCCCGCCTAGGATGTAACCCCTCAACAAGCTGACTATTTCCCGAGTACCTACTTACTGCTAGGTGAACAGTCGCATTACGTGAACCCATACTCATCCTGTTACCAGTAGTTTGTGCAACCCATACTCATCCTGTGACCTGTAATTTATTGTGCAACCCATACTCATCCTGTTACCAGTTGTTTGTGCACCCCATATCCATCCTGTGACCTGTAAATTATTTTGCAACCATACTTATCCTGTTACCTGTAGTTTATTGTGCACCTCATACTCATTCTGTGAGTCATAAAGGACATTGTGCAACCCTTTCTCATCGTGTGAATCTTTGTTTACTTTGCTCTCCATACTCATCCTCTGTGCGATATTTTCTTGTGCAACCCATACCCATCGTGTGAGTGGTAGTTCATTGTGTACCCTATACTCATCCTGTGAGCATAGGATCCACAATGAGTTCATTTGTACTCCATACTCATCATCAAGAAGTGTATTTTACCAGCATTGTAATATAAATTAAGAATTTAGGCTTAACTGGATTACGGACCCATAATCAAAATAAGAGCCATCACTAATTATCATGACAAGCGGCCTAGGCTACACTTCCGCCTTCGACAAGCGGCTGCCGGAGGTGCTTGGTTTATTGTACACCCTCGCACACCCAGCCCTGGGAATTGGGCATTGGAATGTGGACATGTGAACCATTACCCCCCCCCCCTCCCTCATTCTTCCTGTTAACAATAATACAAATAATAACAAAAAAACTAATAATATTAATAAAAATAATAATGGAGAAAATGGCCCCTGCATAATTTAAATTAAGCGGGGGAATTCTGGGAGGCGAAAACAATTACGCAGCGCTCTGTGAGAGCTGGGCGCGCCGTGGTGGGGGGCGCACATTTAAGCAAACGCACAAGGAGTTTCCCTCTCACTCCTACACAGCTACGGTACGCTCCACACGAAACAACAGAAGCCTGCAGACCACAATATGGACTCAACACCAGCAGCTGCGGGCCCCGCTCTAATGGAACTGCCCCTTGGAGGCCCATCAACTTCCCAGAGCGACCCCCCTGGGGCGTCGGGCCCGCAACAGGACCTCAGGTATGGCCCCGCCTGCGGCTCACATGAGGAGCGTGGCCACCTCCTAGGCCAGGATTGTCCGTTAGCCGTGTGCCCAGTGGCATGCCCCCCGGGCTAGTTCCGTGCCTTGCTGCTTTACTGCATGGGCCCCTGTGCCCCTTGTGGTCCTTGGCCCCCCCCCGGGCCACCCCCTCCCCGGGCCCTCCCCCGCCTCCCCGGCCTCGTGCCCCAGCCGTGTTCCAGCTCCTACGGGCCCTGTTTGGGGGCCCAGTGCTGACGCCACAGCTGGCTGCGCCCTGCCTGGGCTGGAGGATACGGGGGGGGGGGGCGGGCGGGCCCCCTGTGGCCCCTACAGTTCACGCGGGAACCTGGTCTGGCGGCCACCACCCTGCTCGGGAACCAGCTGGTGGCCCAGCGGACGCTGGGGGACGCCCGGCCCAGGTGTTGGTGTACACGCCTGGATGTCCCAGCGTCGTCGTCCCTACAGGCGGCGGGCCAGCTGCTGCTGTTCCAGCTTTGGGGCAAGCTGACGATCCAGCAGCAGACGCCTAGGACGGCCGCTTACAGCAGGGGACGCGGGGGGGCTCGCCTGCTGGGCTCTGAGGCTTAGGAGTGGAAGCTTGGCGCTCCTCCCTCTGCCTACACTGGCGGGCCAGCTGCTGCTGTTCCAGCTTTGGGGGCAAGCTGACGTTCCAGCAGCAGACGCCTAGGACGGCCGCCTACAGCAGGGGACGCGGGGGGGGCTCTCCTGCTGGGCTCTGAGGCATAGGAGTGGAAGCTTGGCCCTCCTCCCTCCGCCTACACTGGCGGGCCAGCTGCTGCTGTTCCAGCTTTGGGGGCAAGCTGACGATCCAGCAGCAGATGCCTAGGACGGCCGATTACAGCAGGGGACGCTGGGAGGCTCTCCTGCTGGGCTCTGCGGCTTAGGAGTGGAAGCATGGCGCTCCTCCCTCCGCCTACACACTTGGTGCTCCTCCCTCCGTCTCCACCCCGTCCCTAGGGGTGCAGTTGGCCTCCGCTCCGCGCCGGAGGAGAGGACGTTCGTTTGTGCATTCCCTACGTCCGTTCTGAAGGAAGTATCGTGTATTTTCGTTGCCTGGGGTCCGCTCTCGCTCCCTCTTCAGGTGTTGGTGACTTTACCTTTCCCCTTATTTTAATTGTCTTTCCCCTGCGGCTTTTTCTTGCCCCTTTTATTTATTCCTTTGTTCTATTTGTGTCACATTATGTTTATTGCCCTTATTCAGTTACTGTTCCACATTTTTGCGTTTGTCTATTTTCCGTTTATTCGTCTTTTGTTTATTTTATTTCAGTTCCCTCATTTGTCTTGGCCTGCTCTCAGTTTTCACTTATGGCTACGTTTCGTATTTCTGTGTTATTTGTAATTGGTTTCCTTATTGTGACTTTTCTCTGTTGTACTGCTCCTATTATTCTTTATTTACTTCCCCCCCCCCCCCCGCTTTATGCATTTATCTTACTTATGCCCTCTTTCGGTTAATTCCTGCCCCATTTATTCGTTTCTCCTGTTTTGTCAATGTTTATTTCAGTTTCTTATGCCCTTATTCTGTTTGTTACACATTCTTCCGTTAGTTTACGATTATTCGTTTCCTTTACTACATTTCAGTCTCCCAGCTTATGACTTATTAATTTTAATTTTATTTTCATATGTATTTTACCTCAATTTCTTTTTTACTTTCCTACTTATTCTGTGTTACTGCCTCCCCCCCTTTTTTCGCTCTCTCTGCCTTTCATTCTCCTATAGGGTACTTATGTCCTGGCTTTACATTTAGTTTATTTACTTTATTTAATTTTAGTTCTTTATTTAATTAATGTTTAATTTGTTTTAAAGTTATTAATTAATTAATGTTTTCTATAAATTTATTTTAGTTTCCAGAGTTTATTTACTATTTAATTTTACGCATTATTTATTTTATTTTCTTATTTCTCGTTCCGTGTTAATGCCTACACTTTCGCTTTCTCTGCCTATTCATTATTTTGTCAAGTTACTTATGCCCTTTTTCTGTTTACTGTTACTCTTCATTATTTAATTTCTGTGGTTGGAAGAAAACGCTCACGGAGTGGGGGACTTATTTTAATTTTTAAAATAATATATAATAATTATTTAATAAATAAATAATTAATTAATAATACAATCATAAAAGATTAAATTAGATAATCCTTAACTGAAGAAGCATAATAGCTCAATATAACAAATAGGTAAATAGAGCTGAATTAATTATGGTGACTAATGAAGATTAGTGAATAAATAATTAATTAATAATACAATCATAAAAGATTAAATTAGATAATCCTTAACTGAAGAAGCATAATAGCTCAATATAACAAATAGGTAAATAGAGCTGAATTAATTATGGTGACTAATGAAGATTAGTGAAAGCCATAAATTAATATACAGAAGTAGAATTAATGTAATCAAATACATTGAAGAGACATCTCTAATTTAAAGTTGCCTGAGCATTTACGGTAATTGTAAAGCTTGGTATTCTTGGCTTGTCACTTTGGGGGTTCCGACGGAGCACCCTTTTATGATAAAAGCAGTGACTATTTCTGTGGTTGGAAGAAAACGCTCACGGAGTGGGGGACTTATTTTAATTTTAAATAATAATAATTAATTATTTAATAAATAAATAATTAATTAATAATACAATCATAAAAGATTAAATTAGATAATCCTTAACTGAAGAAGCATAATAGCTCAATATAACAAATAGGTAAATAGAGCTGAATTAATTATGGTGACTAATGAAGATTAGTGAATAAATAATTAATTAATAATACAATCATAAAAGATTAAATTAGATAATCCTTAACTGAAGAAGCATAATAGCTCAATATAACAAATAGGTAAATAGAGCTGAATTAATTATGGTGACTAATGAAGATTAGTGAAAGCCATAAATTAATATACAGAAGTAGAATTAATGTAATCAAATACATTGAAGAGACATCTCTAATTTAAAGTTGCCTGAGCATTTACGGTAATTGTAAAGCTTGGTATTCTTGGCTTGTCACTTTGGGGGTTCCGACGGAGCACCCTTTTATGATAAAAGCAGTGACTATTTCTGTGGTTGGAAGAAAACGCTCACGGAGTGGGGGACTTATTTTAATTTTAAAATAATAATAATTAATTATTTAATAAATAAATAATTAATTAATAATACAATCATAAAAGATTAAATTAGATAATCCTTAACTGAAGAAGCATAATAGCTCAATATAACAAATAGGTAAATAGAGCTGAATTAATTATGGTGACTAATGAAGATTAGTGAATAAATAATTAATTAATAATACAATCATAAAAGATTAAATTAGATAATCCTTAACTGAAGAAGCATAATAGCTCAATATAACAAATAGGTAAATAGAGCTGAATTAATTATGGTGACTAATGAAGATTAGTGAAAGCCATAAATTAATATACAGAAGTAGAATTAATGTAATCAAATACATTGAAGAGACATCTCTAATTTAAAGTTGCCTGAGCATTTACGGTAATTGTAAAGCTTGGTATTCTTGGCTTGTCACTTTGGGGGTTAATAATTACTTTATTTAATTTCCTTATGCCTTTATTTCTGCTCGTCCGCTACCCACTTTTGCTTTTATTTATTCCTTCCATTGTACATTTATTATTCTACTTGCTTCTTATGCCCTTATCCTTATTTTATTATTAGTTTTCTTACGTACAGGTTTTTAATTTTAATTCTATGTTTATCTTTCGCTCTTTACTTAATTTTGTTTAATTATGTTTTGTCTAATTTAAAGTTTGTACTAGTTAAGGTTTAGTTAAATTTATTTAGTTTCCTGAGTTTATTTTCTTTATTTGTGTCACATTATGTTTATTTACTTATTTCCGGTTCTGTGTTAATGCCTCATTTTCGGTTTCCCCGGCTATTCAGTAATTTTGTTAAGTTTACTTATGTCCTTATTCCATTTTGCTGTCACCTCGCTACTTATTACTTATTTTATATTACACTTACTGTTATTATTTATATTTTATTATTTTTTTTTGCCTTTCTTTCGGCTCGTCCGCTCCCCACTTATGCGTTTATTTATTTTCATTCCGTTTTTACATTCTTATTCTCTTACTTCTTATGCCCTTATCCTTTTTATTATTAGTTTCCTTTGTCCTGGCTTTTAATTTAGTTTAGTTACTATATTTATTTAGTTCTTTATTACTTTTGTCTAATTTTATGTTTATTTGAAGTTTTAACTAATTAAGGTTTATTTATAAGTTTATTTTAGTTTCCCGAGTTTATTTACTGTATTTATTTACACATTATTATTTTATTTCTTTTTCTGGTTCCGTGTGTTTGCCTACAATTTTCGTTTTCCCCGTCTATTCTTACTTTCGTTAAGTTTACTTTGTCCTTATTCCATTTTACTGTTACACTTCGTTATTCATTTCCTTTATTTAATTTACTTTTTGCCTTTATTTCTGCTCATCCGCTACCCTCTTCTGCGTCTATTTATTTATCATTCCGTTTTATACATTTTATTCTATTTACTTCTTATGCCCTTATCCTTATTTATTATTAGTTTTCTTATGTCCGGGCTTTTAACTTTAGTTTATTTACTACATTTATTTTAGTTCTTTACTTAATTAATGTCTATTTTGTTTTGTTTTTTTGAAGTTTAACTAATTAAGGTTTATTTATAATTTTATTTTAATTTCCCGAGTTTATTTACTTTATTTTATTTACACTTTATTTTATTTTACTTATTTCTGGTTCTGTGATTGCCTACTTTTTTCGCTTTTCCCGTCTACTCTTAATTTGGTTAAGTTTCTATGTCCTTACCCCGTTTTACTGTTACACTTCATTACTTATTTACTTTATTTAATTTCTTTGCCTATACTTCTGCTCGCTACACACTTATGCGTTTATTTATCATTCCGTTCATACGTTTAATCTACTTACTTCTTATGCCCTCGTCCATTTATTTTAGTTTTTATGTCCTGGCTTTTAATTTTAGTTTACTTTCTTATCTTTTAGTTTTATTAATTATTGTCTGATTATGTTGTTTATTTTAAAAGTTCATTAACTAATTAAGGTTTATTTATAAATTTATTTTAGTTTCAAGAGTTTATTTACTTTATTTATTTACATTTATTTATTTACTTATCTCTGGTTCTGGGTTATTGCCTACTTTTTCGCTCTGTCTATTCAATAATCTTGTTAAGTTTACATATGTCCTTATTTCGTTTTACTGTTACACTTCGTTATTTTTTTTTCCTGCCATGCTTGCTTACACGGCTATATTATTACCTTGTTGCATGCCTAGCCTTGTTTCCTTCCTGTCCTGCTCTGGCCGGACGTTACACTACAAAACGTGTTTCCACACATCAGCGTTAAGGTCTATCCTTCACAAGCTGCGCCTAAGGAGCATCACCTTGAGCGCCAAGTGCTCACGCAATTCTTCTCATATTCTTAAGTGAACAGAGGGGGAAGAGCCTCATTCAGCTTGGAGATATGAAGACTCACATGTTGGTGCACGGTAACGAGGAGGTGCTGGGAAGAGGTTCAGCCATCTTCGAAGTAGGTCCCCTTATATTTTTTACATTCGGCTGACAAAACCCACAAGCGTAGAGGACAAACCTCTCGAGTGTCCCTAGTGTGGGAAGAGCTTCAGTCTGCTTCGTCATATGATGACTCACAATTTAGTGCATTCTCCTATTTTATTCCATTCGGCTGACATTCCCCACAAGTGTACAGTCCCCACAAGTGTAGATGACAAACCTCACGAGTGTCCCAAGTGCGCGAAGAGGTTAGTCTGCTTCGTCATATGGAGACTCACATTTTAGCGCATTCGGTTGACAAACTCACGTGTGTCCAGAGTGCGGGAAGAGTCTCCGTCGTCTTGGCCATCGGAAGAGACACTTGTTAGGCATTCAGAGGAACGCCGTTTCGAGTGTGCAGAGTGTGGCTGGAGTTTTAAGAACGTGAAACTATATCTAACACACATGTTAATTCATTGGCGGTTTGCCCTCATGAGTGTCGAGAATGTGGGAAAAGATTCAGGCGTCTTCGAAGTCTGAAGTTCGTGTGTTACCCCAATGCGGTCCGTAGAATTACCCAAATCTACCCAAATCTACCCAAATGTACCAAATCCTCCTAGTATTACGTAAGTAATGAAGAAATATGATATATTTACTGACTGTAATGTTGGTGCTGCACGTAGAACACGATCAAACCTATTTTCACTCTGAAATAATGTAATTTCATATCGAAATTCGAAGTAAATATGTAGCAGGTGACGCCATAGGAAGTCGACGGTCCAAGCGACAAAATTGTGGAGCGCGACTTATCCAAGATATATGGTCGCCTGGAGAGTGTTTGCTACCATATCAGCCTCCTGTACACAGTGATCCAGTCTTCGCACTTCTTTGCTCAAATTGTCGCAAATTACAAGTAGAATGGTATTTGTAATAATATCTTTCATAAAACAGCCACAAAACATTTATATTATTTTTTAAAAATTGTGTCTGGAAGTTAAATCAACACCACAGGACAATGATTTTGTTATATAGATACTATCGTTATTCGTTTGTATGCGTTCGCTACTTAAACTACCCATGTCGTTTTCGTTCATAGAACACGAACCCAACACGCTCTCTGATATATTATTTAATTAATAGAGATTCACAAATAAAAATTATATTTTTATAAGTTATCAGAAAGGCAGAGATCAAATAACTCTGTGAATCCATCAAAGATTATATCTTATTAGACAGGAAAGATATTCATATTTTAAACAAGGTTTCTTGGCCGACGCTCTCCCTATCGATGGGAACTATGACCTTTCAAAGACCAATGTTAATTAATCTAGATACTGTAATAAACGAAGTTTTCTGTCATAACAAAGACAGACATATAAGCTGTATGTTAATACTTTAGCATAAATATAACTGAAGTGAAAGTGAAGATATATGCCTTTTAGTTACGTGATGGCTATCTCAGGGAATGCGAAGGCCTGCAAACAAGTGAATCAATTGTGTAATCATTTGCATATATGCAAAGTAACATTAAAGGTCTATATGTCAGCATAAACACAGATCTAAACGATAATGTGACTACATTTCAAGGTAAATATATCTTAAATGAAACCAAGATATGGTTAAATATATAGCCAATACCACACCATCGCCGGTGTCCGGACACATGAAAACTTCCATTGCATCAGTGTCCTGCCAGGCGGCCAATACAGGCTTCACAATTCAGAAAAAATTGTAATTCGGAGAGATGCGTTGATAAACACAAAATGTTTATATTTTAATACAGATACAAACTTTGTTTTCAAACGTTTATTGTACACAATCTCAAGTATAAGAACCATGATATATTTTGGATTTAACAATTCCTATAAAGTTGCAATGCTACCTTAATTGTATATGATCATCATCATATGCAGACATAAATTAACTTATAAAATGTTGAGGTAAAGATACACGTATGTTAATTATGACACAGGATCGCTCTTATAAGAACTTAATTATAAACCATAATATTATAACTATAACAATTCACTGTGTGGGGACAGGAAACCACAGTATATTCATACACGATAGGCTTTTATCAAGGTCATCCTTAAGGTCGAATTACTGACCCCGCCTAGGATGCAACCCCACAACAAGCTGACTAACTCCTGAGTACCTACTTACTGCTTGGTGAACAGAGCATTACGTGAACCCATACTCATCCTGTTGCCAGTATATCTCTCTCACAACACAACGTATTTTCGTCTTCCCCTCTCTCTCTCTCCTTTGCCCCGGTCACTTCTGATTCTTGGTTCCCGTTCCTTTCTCCTGTACCCTCCCTCATACTTCTTGTACTCAGGATTAGTCAGCTGGTTGTGGGGTTGCATCTGGCGGGGTCAGTACATTCGACCTAATGGAATGACTTATAAAAGCCTATCGTGTATAAATATACTTTGGTTTCCGTCCCCAACACATGAATTGCTATAGTTATAATATTATGTTTATAATTAAGTTTTTAAGACGATCCTGTGTCATAATTAACATACGTGTCTTTCTTTACCTCAACATTTTATAAGTTAATTTATGTCTGCATATATGATGATCATATCAATTAAGGTACATTGCACTTTATAGGAAATTTTAAATCCAAAATATATCATGGTTCTTATACTTGAATTGTGTTACAATAAACGTTTGAAAACAAAGTTTGATACTGTATTTAAAAATATAAAACATTTTTGTTATCAACGCATCTCCCGAATTACATTTTTTTCCGATTGTGAAGCCTGTATGGCCGCCTGGCAAACATGATGCAATGGAGGTTTTCATGTGTCCGACAACCGTGCTATTTTTTTGTTATGTATTTCTATAATTTAACCTTCTTGGTTTCCATTTAGTATATTCCTGAATTTCATTATCGTTTAGATCTGGTTTTTGCTGACATATAGACATTTATGTTACTTGCATATATGCAAATGAATTACACAATGATTCACTTTGTTTGCAGGCCTTCCACTTCCTGAGATAGCCATCACGTAAATAAGGCATATATCTTCACTTTCACTGCAGTTAATTTATGAAAGTATTAACATACAGCTAATGTCTGTCTTGTTATGCAGACAACTTCGTTTTATACGTATCTAGATTAAATTACATTGTCTTGAAAGTCAAGTCCCATCGATAGGGAGCGTCGGCCAAGAAATCTTGATTAAAATATGAATATCTTTCCTTCTCATTATCATTTCTTTAGCACATAGATTTCTTTGTCTTGTTTTGACTTTTCAAATATATTTTTTCGTCTGTTTTGTATCTCTCTTTTCTAATTTCGGAGCGTGTTTGGTGTTCATTGATGACGAAAACGACATGGGTAGTTTATAGTAGCGAACGCATACAAACGAATAACGATAGAATCTATATAACAAAATCATTGTCCTTGGTGTTGATTTAATTCCAGACACAATTTTAAAAATAACATATTAAATTTTGGGGTTTTTGTATTAAATTTTACAACCAGCCATTCTACTTGTAATTGCGACAATTTGAGAAAGAAGTGCAAGACGTGGAATCACTGTGTACAGATCTATATTACAAACCACTCCCAGGCGACCATATATCTTGGATAATTCGCTCACAATTTGTCGCTTGGGACCGCGACTTCCTATGGCGTCACCTGCTCATATTTACTTCGAATTTCGATATGAAATTAATTATTTTCAGAGTGAAATAGTTTTGATCGTTCTACAACGTGCAGCACCAACATTAACAGTCAGTAAATATATCATATTTCTTCATTACTTACGTAATACTAGGAGGATTTGGGTACCTTTGGGAGATTTGGGTAATTTGGGTAATTCTACGGACCGCATTGGGGTAACACACGAAACTTCAGACTTCGAAACGCTGAATCTTTTCCCACATCTCGCACTCATGAGGGGCAAACCGCCAATGAATTAACATGTGTGTTAGATATAGTTTCACGTTCTTAAAACTCCAGCCACACCTGCACACTCGAAACGGCTTCCTCTGAATGCCTTACAGTGTCTCTTCCGATGCCAAGACGACGGAGACTCTTCCCGCACTCTGGACACGTGGGGTTTGTCAACCGAATGCGCTAAACTGTGAGTCTCCATATGACGAAACAGACTAACCTCTTCGCGCACTTGGGACACTCTTGAGGTTTGTCATCTACACTTGTGGGGACTGTACACTTGTTGGAAGTGTACCGAATGGAAATAAAATAGGAGAATGCATAAATTGTGGTCATCATGACGAGCAGACTAAGCTCTTCCCACACTAGGGACACACTCGAAGGTTTGTCCTCTACGCTTGTGGGTTTTGTCACGAATGTAAAAAATATAAGGGGACCTACTTCGAAGATGCTGAACCTCTTCCCAGCACCTCCTCGTTTACCGTGCACCAACATGTGAGTCCCTCATATCTCCAAGCTAATGAGGCTCTTCCCCCTCTGTACATAGAATATAGAAGAATTGCGTGAGCACTTGGCGCTCAAGGTGATGCTCCTTTAGTACCGCAGCTTGTGAAGGATAGACCTTAACGCTGATTGTGGGAAACACGTTTTTTGTGTAAACGTCCGGGCCAGAGCAGGACAGGAAAGAAACAAGGCTGGCTTGCAAACAAGGTAATAATAATCCGTGTAAGCAAGCATGGCAGAAAAAAAAAATACGAATTGTAACAGTAAAACGAAATAAGGACATATGTAAACTTAACAAGATTTATTGAATAGGCAGAGCGAAAAGTAGCAATAACCCAGACCAGAGATAAGTAAATAAATAAATGTAAATAATAAGTAAATAAACTCTCGAAACTAAAATAAATTTATAAATAAACCTTAATAGTTAATGAACTTTTAAAATAAAACAAACATAATCAGACAATAATTAATAAAAAACTAAAAGATAAGAAAGTAAACTAAAATTAAAGCCAGGACAAGTAACATATAAATAAAATTGGAGAGGGCATAAGAAGTAGTAGATTAAAACGTATAAAACGGAAAGATAAATAAACGCATAAGTGTGTAGCGAGCAGAAGTAAGGAAAAAGGAAATTAAATAAAGTAAATAAGTAATAAAGTACAGAAAACGGGTAAGGACATAGAAACTTAACCAAATTAAGAGAGACGGGAAAAGCGAAAAAGTAGGCAATAGCACAGAACCAGAAATATGTAAAATAAAATAAAGTGTAAAAAATAAAAAAGTAAATAATATAATTAAAATAAATTATAAATAACCTTAATTAGTTAAAACTTCAAAAAAACAAACAAAATAGACATTAATTAAGTAAAGAACTAAAATAAATGTAGTAAATAAATAAAGTTAAAAGCCCGGACATACGAAAACTATAATAAATAAGGATAAGGCATAAGAAGTAAATAGAAAAAATGTATAAAACGGAATGATAAATAAATAGACGCAGAAGAGGGTAGCGGGTGAGCAGAAATAAAGGCAATAAGTAAATTAAATAAAGAGAAATGATAACCGAAGTGTAACAGTAAAATGAATAAGGACAAAGTAACTTAGCGAAAGTAAGAATAGACGGGGAAAACGAAAATTGTAGGCAAACACGGACCCAGAAAAAAAATAAACATAATATGTGTAAAAAATACAGTAAATAAACCGGAACATATTATAAATAAACCTAATTAGTGGGGAAACTTAAAATAAACCTCAACTTTCTAAACAAAATATAACAGACTAAAATAAATATAGTAACTAAACTAAATTAAAAGCCAGGACAAAGGAAACTATAAAAAAGGATAAGGGCATAAGAGAAGAGAATAGAGTAAAACGGATGAAAATAAATAAACCATAAGTGGGGAGCGGACAGCCGAAAGAAGGCAAAAAATATAAATAAAATATAAATAATATAACAGTAAGTGAAATATAAAATAAAGTAATAAGTAGCGAGGTGACACCAAAATGGAATAAGGACATAAGTAAACTTAACAAATTACTGAATAGCGGGGAAACCGAAAATGAGGCATTAACACAGACCCGGAAATAAGTAAATAAAACATAATGTGACCACAATAAAGAAAATAAACCGGGAACTAAATAAATTTAACTAACACCTTAACTAGGTACAAACTTAAATTAACAAACATAATTAACAAACATTAAGTTAAGAGCGAAAGAAAAACATAGAATTAAAATTAAAAACATCTGTACGTAAAAAACTAATAATAAAATAAGGAAAGGGCATAAGAAGCAAGTAGAATAAGTAAATGTACAATGGAAGGAATAACTAAAAGCAAAAGTGGGTAGCGTACGAGCAGAAATAAAGGCATAAGGAAATTAAATAAAGTAATTATTAAACCCCCAAAGTGAAAGCCAAGAATACCAGCTTTACAATTACCGTAAATGCTCATGGCATCTTTAAATTAGAATGTCTCTTCAATGTATTTGATTACATTAATTCTACTTCTGTATATAAATTTATGGCTTTCACTAATCTTCTTAGTCACCATAATTAATTTCAGCTCTATTTACCTATTTGTTATATGTGAGCTATTATCTTCTTCAGTAAGGATTATCTAATTTAATCTTTTATGATTGTATTACTTAATAATTATTTATTCACTAATCTTCATTAGTCACTCATATTAATTCAGCTCTATTTACCTATTTGTTATATGAGCTATTATGCCTTCTTCAGTTAAGGATTATCTAATTTTAAATCTACTTTTATGTATTGTTTATTAATTAATTATTTATGTTTAATAATTAATTATTATTATTTTAAAAATTATAAGTCCCCCATCCTTGAGCGTTTTCTTTCTTCTTCCAACCACAGAAATAGTCACCTGCTTTTCAATAAAGGTTGCTCCGTCGAACCCCAAATGACAGCCAAAATACCAAGGTTTACAATTACCGTAAATGCTCTGGCAACTTTAAATTAGAGATGTCTACTTCATCTTTGATTAACATAATTCTACTTCTGTATATTAATGTTGGCTTCATCACATAATCTTCATTAGTCACCATAATTAATTCAGCTCTATTTACCTTTTGTTATATTGAGCTATTATGCTCTTCATGTTAAGGAATTATCTAATTTAATCTTTATGATTGTATTCTTAATTAATTATTATTCACTAATCTTGATTAGTCACCATATTAATTAACAGCTCTATTTTACCTATTTGTTATATTGGCTATTATGCTTCTTCATTAGGATTATCTAATTTATCTTGTTATGATTGTATTTATTAATTAATATTTATTTATTAA
>WNGS01078371.1:0-13723 GCA_020271785.1 Procambarus virginalis | reverse complement strand
AAAAAATCGTAAGTGGCATATATTGCCCGCTATAGGGCGGGAAGTCTGGCAAAAACAGGCGCTGACTCAGCGTGCGTCCCAGGCGGTCTGTTGATTGCCAGCTGTCAGGCTGGAGTTGCCACAAAGAGATAATTACCTAATTATTTCAATGTCTCTGATTGATTTTTGTAGTTTTTTTGCTGTATATTATTCAATAGTGTGTAGTGTGATATATTATATAATAAAATGAGTGAATCATCGCTGTACTAAAAAATTATGGTGTGCATATTGTTGATTCAATTGTGTCATCAAACAGTGAACAAATACTTTGTCGGTTATTACACTACATACACAGGTTATATATAAGTATCTGCATGTTTTGTTCACCATAATGAACCACTAAGTTGGCATGCTGAGTGGCAGCCCGCCACTAGCTGCTACTTCCTCCCTCCCTCAAGTCACCTGATTCACCCACATTCTCCTCCCACAATACTTTTTTGTTTTTGCTTTTATTCGCTATATACACACCTAATATAAGTATCTACAGTCGTGTTCACCATAACGAACCACTAAGTTGGTATGCTGAGTGGCAGGGCAGCCCACCACTGGCTGCCACTCCCTCCCTCCCTCACCTCACTTGCCACCATACTGTGTTGCTTTTATATACAGACGCTATTATAAGTATTTACTGTTTTTGTTCACGATAAACTGTACATCTAAGCTTGTATGGTGAGTAAAGGCACAAAGACGTAGCTACTCAACAGTCAGCTGATGGCTGCTGCCCTCAAGCCAGACGGCACTACTTATTCTCCTCCAACAATCTGTTTGTGGTGTTATCACTCTATACACACATTAT
Organism: Procambarus virginalis; assembly: GCA_020271785.1. Taxonomy (NCBI): domain Eukaryota; kingdom Metazoa; phylum Arthropoda; class Malacostraca; order Decapoda; family Cambaridae; genus Procambarus; species Procambarus virginalis. The sequence goes on along the minus strand of WNGS01078371.1, from coordinate 12,888 downwards.
ATATAATATCTACCTGTTTTATTCACCATACTTGTACAAGTAAACTGTATGGTGCCCAAATACCATTGTGATCACCGGTAAACAACATAAGTCGTGCAGACGATGCACCTCCCTCACGAAAATGGCGGCTCCGAACCTACCCTCTTGCTGTTTATACCCTCTATACACACGTTATATATAAGTATCTACATTTGGGTTCACCACAGCGAACCACTAAGCTGGTATGGTGAGTGCAGTCAATAAACGGTGGCCACACACAGTCAGAAGACAATGCCACCACCCCTCCCTCCCACAGCATTACTTCTCCCTCCATGGAGCACAGCGCTAAATATCACCACAATCCTGCCATTATCAGAACCCTGGTCTGTTTTATCACAGTCAGGGGTCTTCTGTAATAATATCATCGCTACATGATAGCATGAACAAGTATATTATGGTCTTTTTAGGCGATGCTGTGGTCACAAGCTGAACAGCAGTGCTGTGAGCTCATGCTGCGTGCGTCAGGCTTGGTAGCTCACTCAATACTGAGGCCCCTAACACCCGGGAGTTTGGCCCACGATTTAAAAAAAAAATGACGACTGTTTACAAAAGCCCTGATGAACGTGTGGTGAACCCCGTGTATCCGTGGGCCATTTAAATCTTGCGTAGTACTCCAAAGCATCATATGATGCGATGCGCAATTTACTGCAAGTCGGTTAAAGCATCATATGATGCGATGCACAATTTAAGGGTTAAATATTCTAGTGTAGGTCAACTTGTACAGTTCAGCCCCTAATCCAGTAAAGTGCACCCTGGATCTCAGAAGCCTTGTTCGCGTCTTATTTGGTTAAGTGGAGGTACAGTATTTGCATTCAATATTGAAAAAAGTTGCAACCCGAAGTAAAATCAAAACCTTGATAGTCCCCCGAGGGAAGTCTAGGGAGTCATCATCCTGAACCTTTACATGTGTTTCTATAATTGTAATCCATCTTAGAATATTGAATTTATTATTGAGATCCACATGAATTATGCATTGTTCTGTACTAATTTACCTATGGAAAGGTTATTACATTTCTGGGTGAATTATAATTTTTAAATCTCGGCTGCCTCGATGAACAAAACCTGTTTACAAGTGTCTCTTAGAGAAGATTTTTTTGTGCATTCATTCCATGTGTGTGGTATACATGCACATGCATGATTTCCCATCACAGAAAAGGAATGAGATGCACTTCTAAATGATACCATCACAAGTGCAGAATAAAGGATATAGCTTGCATCCCTTGGAAATTTTTCACATAAGGTTCAGAGGGTTCTAGTTGGGTAGTTTAAGGAGCCACAGAAAGGTCCTCCTATAGACAAACACTTAAACTGCTTTCCAAGTTGAAATGTTCATCATACAGAGATGTTGGGTCTTTTGTTGTCTTCCTTATGAACTCTGTGTTTAATGGTACTTCTGCCAGAAAATCTTTTACTTGCGGTAGTCTTCAACTCTCTGATCCTTTCCAGGAACCAGTCATTCCTACTTCCACGACAGTCAATGCTACTACACAGAGATTGTTCATTCCAAGTTGGTCTTCTAATTTTATGCCTTATATCTGACTTAGAGTGAATATCAGCGTATGGCTGTTTCATCGTTACTCCTTATTCTTGTGGGTTCCTTGGCTTAGAAAGTTTTTAACTCCTGCTAACAGGGTGTGTGCTGAATCTCTAGGCACTAAGTTAATTTTTAATATATATGCTAGATTTGAATGTACAGCAGCCATTCTAGTTGCTTACCAAAGGAAAGTTTCCTCATTTGATTCATACCAAAACTTGGTACAAGAAAAATAATGAATCCCCTAGAGTACCAGTAACTTTCTTAAGTTTCCGATGACCAGCAACATTACTATTTTAATAACCTGAGTCCCAAATCCCTTAGTAACTATAAATTATAAATTATTTCCATTTGGGAAAGACACTGAAAACTTCTTAGTGGCTAAATAAACAACATTACTTGAAGCGTATTTGTGTATTTAAGAGAACAACCCTAGTTACATCGAGTGATCAGTGAATGTGTATGGTTTCCTATAGTCAGGAACAAGACGTCACTTAAGATTAAAGGTCCCCTTAGACCAATTCCCGATTCTTTCCAGGATGCAACTCACAACAAGTGCATAACTCCTGGGTGACAATTTATTGCAAAGTGAACAAAAGTATTAGGTAACAGGAATCATTGCCCAAGTAATTCCATACTACTGCAGGAACTGAACCTGTGACCATTTCACTGTAAAAAGAATTGTAAAATAACTTTCATATAATAATTAATAGGCCATAACTAAAGACCAAATATTTAACTTTATTCTACCTTTAATATTAACTTAAAATAAATACCAATAACAGCATTATTCACTTCCATCAAAACAACAGGAAATGAAAGTACCAATCACATTAATAATTGCTACTTCTATATCTGGTCACAAATAGGCCTATATGATTACACATATTAAATAGGCAATATTTAAACATAGACTATAACATTAATATTAAATTCACTTAAATCAATAAGTAAGCACCCATATATATATACAGTAACAGCTTATAAATATTGTAATTACATTACATCAATAATAGAAGAAAATTTGGCTTAGTCTTGTCCAACCACCATGAATGAAATGCTCAGAGGTTAATACAAATTTTGGTCAGAATAATGTCTGGTATAAAGAAATATAGTACTGGAACTCATGCATACACAACTCCCATATTCAGATTAATATGGGAGATACAGAATTATATTTATAACATTCTGATTTATATTGTAGATATTTTGTTGAACTCAAATTTTGCTACAATGTACCGATTAATAATCTTACCTTATCTGTTAGATTAAGGACCTGCCCGAAGTGCTGTGTGTGTTAGTGGCTTTGCAAGAATGTAAGAACACTAAATGTTATGAACTTCCACAAACCCAATGTACTTTCTTGTATATAAATAAATAAATAAATATATAAAAATGCTAGTCAGGCTAATATAACTGATGAAATTTGGATAATATAAATGTCTTAGCTGAGCAAATATTGGCTAAATCTTGAAAATTTGGCAAAAATAAATGCAATTCAAATAAAGATGACAGTGAAGTCTCTTTAATACTTCTAATCAATAGAAGTAAAATTAAAAAAAAAAATATTATATGAAATATTAATACAGTATATGAAAACATTAAAACAGTAAGCATAATGATGAGTTTCTAATTCATGGATGATAAGCACTTTTTGTTGTTGTTATTAAAGTGTTCACTTTGTGCACATTTCAAACAGTTTTTTACTCTGCTTAAATATTTAATAAAATGCTTTTTAAATAAATGTCCTTTACCTATGGCTCCCAAAAGCTAAACTAGGTGTTACATTTTATATCTATTTCTTAATGGGTGTAAGTGGAATGCATTTTAATTTGAAATCATGATCTAAGTTTTGTTTTATCTGCAAATAATTCAAAAGTATTTATTTACTTAAGGTGAATTTTGAGTATTTTTACCATTACAGTTTCCCCGGTGCTTCCTTCAGTTATATGTTGTACCAAATCTTTACTAAAGAACAGATGATTACAGTAATATATAACCTAAATACCATGTGCTACAGAGTCTTGCCTTTATGGCTATCTTCTCTTGAGGTTATCTTGAGATGATTTCGGGGCTTTTTAGTGTCCCCGCGGCCCGGTCCTCGACCAGGCCTCCACCCCCAGGAAGCAGCCCGTGACAGCTGACTAACACCCAGGTACCTATTTTACTGCTAGGTAACAGGGGCATAGGGTGAAAGAAACTCTGCCCATTGTTTCTCGCCGGCGCCTGGGATCGAAGCCAGGACCACAGGATCACAAGTCCAGCGTGCTGTCCGCTCGGCCGACTGGCTCCCCGTCGTCATCTGGCTGAGCATATTTGTCATGTAAATCTATAAAAACAAACCAAAATACCTTTGCAAGACATTAAATGTATTTAATTTGCCATTTAATTAACATGCCATCCACATATGTAAAATGTATGTGGATGGCTTGTTAATTTTAAGATGTTAATTTCCAAATAATATACAAATTAGTGAGAAGTTAGGGTCCTGATTTGCATCCATAGTGTTCTAAAATGAATGGCACTTAAGATTTATTCAACATACACACCATTTGGAACTATAAAATTATTTCTTATTTAGAAATACTGTAATAAGATTATTTCTGACAAGACAGTACACAAGAACTAATGAGGTTTATCACCAGGATGTGTTAATATGTGAAGTATTATACTATTACGTTGCTTAAATTTTTTCCCACACTCAGAACATTCAAAAGGCATGCCATCAGAATGCAATACCAGGTGCCTCTTCATATTTCCAGGCTCATTGAATCTTTTCCCACACTCTGGACACATGTGAGGCTTAATACCTGAATGCACATTCCTGTGCTTCTTCACATTATTAAGACGAGTGAACTTTTTTCCACACTCTGGACACTCATGCAGTTTAGCACCTTTATGCATCTTCATGTGTTTAGTCATAGAAGTAAGTTGAATGAATCTTTTCCCACACTGAGGACACTCATGACGTTTATCACCAATATGCACCAACATGTGAGTCTTCATACATTCAAGACGACCAAAGTTTTTCCCACACTCTGGACACTCGTGCAGTTTAATACCCACATGCAACATCATATGCCTGCGTATAGATTGAACATGACTAAATTTTTTCCCACACTCTGGACACTCATGTGGCTTAATACCTAAATGCAGCATCATGTGACTTGCTAGGGATTCACGTAGACGGAATCTTTTCCCACACTCTGGACACTCATGCGGCTTAATGCCCAAATGCAGCATCATGTGCCTTGTTAATGATTCTCGGTGTCTGAATCTTCTCCCACACACTGAACACTCAGGAGGTTTATCACCGGTATGCACCAACACATGAGACCTTAGAGTCACAATATGACAGAATATTTTCCCACACTCAGGACATTTATGAGGCTGATCACTCGCACTAGCCAAATGTTTCTTCAAAGATCCCGAACGGCTGAAGGTTTTCTCACACACTAGACATTGGTGAGGTTTCGTCATCTTTATGATTTGTAGTTTGCAGGAAGGTCATTTACTCCTGATCACTACAGTTGTTATTTTGTGACTTGACTGCTTCCTGGAGTCACTACACTTTCGCTGAGCGGGGTAATTAAGCTTTTGTGTTGTAGTGCATCCGTGATGCTGGAAATTTTTGTGATTGTTGTTGTTGGAGCATCGGTCACTTAAGTTCCTGTGTTCATATTACCGTTTTCTTTATTATTTATATTTGGGTAAACTATATTATAATTAAATATGTTTTCGATTTAAATTTTTAAATTTAAATTTTGCCCCGAGGGGCGAGTTTATTGGGCAGCGCCACTCATCTTGTGAGTGGACACACCGCCATAGCAGCATGTACATCACTCCCCAATAGGAAGACAACCCGCTGGGTTGTTCATCCTGTCACTTGTACCCAGACACAGCTGGGACTTGCTTAACTGTCTCAAGTGAACAGCTCTTCAAACAAGAAGATTAACATCTATCAACCCTTAAAAGCTTACGTTATCTTGCGGGTGCAAAATGGGGAAATCTTTTAAGAACAGTATCAATATTTGACAAATAGTGTTTTCCTAACTCAAATAATGTGGGGTTTATTATTCTACACACAATTCTGATTTCTCTTAGGTGTTCACATTCATATAGATAGTGGTCAAGGCGGTGTCCATCACTCTCACCACAGATTCTGCAACTTCGCTGATCAACTGTTGTTTCCATTCCATATCTCCATGGATATTTGTATCCAAGACGGATTCTCGCTATTACTGATTCTCTCCCTCGTCCTCCTCCTCTTCGGCCATAATGATTGGGATTGCCAGCTGCAACCATGTTGTACCATCGTACAGATTCACTGGTTTGTGCTTCTATCCTCCTTTCCTCAGTTACCTTGTCACGGTGATGTTGCCTGACAATACCTCTAATTTGTAGTAGAGTCTTGGGTATGAAGTATTCAATATGGTCTCCTTCAGCGCCTTCAGCAGCCAGCACATCTGCTCGTTCATTCCCACATATCCCAACATGGGAGGGGATCCACAGAAACTTGATGACTCTTCCCTGATTGGTAAGTACTCTCACAGCTCTCTTAATTCAGCGACTATTGCAAGATTTTCTGCCCGATTTTTACTTAGGCTTTGCAGTGCTGCTTTTGAATCGGTGCAAATCACTGCACCATTAGTGTTCCGTTCAAGAAACTTTAGCGCCATAACAATGGCAGTTAGCTCTGCTTGCGTTGAAGAGGCATAGTTCTCAATACGTGCTTTTTCTTCATTTCTGCGTTGGAAAGTATTATCCTTGATTACCGTGTATGCTGCACCAGCCCTGCCATTGACAGGATTAGATGACCCGTCAGTGTAGATTTGATCTAGTTCATCTCCGGCTTCTTTATAAATTTCCTCGAGATACTTGTGCCTCATTTCTTGTGGTAACATGTTTTCATTGCCATTTCATTGATGATGATCTTGCATGAGTCATCCTCCCAGGGAGGTAACCTCTCTACAGGCAGGAGCTCACGGGCTTGCTCAAGCAGGTGAAGCTCTTCGAGGTAGCAGACTGATCTGTGATGCCATTTTTTGCTTCTCCTGTTTCCCCCTGAAAGTAGCACAGAGCTCAGTTTTTTCTTAGCAATATCATTGTAATGGGGATCTCTGGCTATCCTAATTGCAAGCTTAGCATTCAGCTCCTGAATTCTGCTTTTAACACTGGGAAGGGACAACTCCTCTCGTAGATTAGACGTTTTGGCAGTTCTTGGAACTCCAAGAATGATTGTCATGGCTTCATTTTGAATGCTTTCAAGCCTTTTCATATCGCTTTGGGAGTAGGTGCACAGAACTGGTGCGGCATAGTCTATGACGGAGCGCACATAGGCTGTGTACATCATTTTAAGCACGGCAATAGAGGCTCCATGTCCATTCCAGGTCATAGCTTTCAGTGCCCTGAGTCGACTTTTGCATGTTCCTATGAGTTGATTGAGCTCCTCTTTCTTTCCCTTGTTAGAGCCGACAGTGACGCCAAGGTACCGATAGTGGTCAACCCATTCAAGTGTTACACCATTAATTTGCAGTTCTTCATTTGCTCTCCGCTTGTGATGGGAGTATGCCTTCGTCTTGTTTGTGGAGAGTGAAACCGAGCTCAATACATTTCCTTCCAAGGAGTTCAATGGACTGTTCAATTTTTCCCAAGGTGGGAGCTTGTATTAGGACATCATCTGCATATCCCACTTGTTGTGTTCCTTCCGGAAAATCAATATTTGCAATGGCGTTCATAAGTACATTGAATAGTGTAGGGCTTAAGACTCCGCCTTGGGGGTCCCGAGTTCCATATTCATTGTTCTGGAGACTGCTCCATTGAAGCAAACCTTGGCTTTCCTTCCTGTGAGGTAGTCTTCAACCCATTTCATGAGTCTCCCCTTGACACCCATGCATGCAAGCTCGTCTAGGATCGCAATCCCCTGTGCTTTGTCGAAGGCTCCTTTGATGTCAACAAATACAGAGTACCTAGCCGTGTCATTAGCCAAGTAATTAACTATACAATTTGCTGTGCTCCGTCCTTTAACAAATCCATTGACCCCCTCCCCTAACCTGCCTATTTTGTGCAACAGTCGGTTTAGGATGATCCTTTCAAGCATCTTGCAAGTGCATGACACGAGACTGATAGGTCTGTAATTCCAGGGTCATTAGGCTTCGGTATGGGAACAATTATTGCGTGTTTCCATTGTGTGGGCAACACTCCACTTAGGAATGACTTGTGGAGTGGAGTAGTGGATTCCCAGACACTTCACACAGTGCATTGAGTATGTCGTAGGTGACGCCATCTTCACCAGGTGCTGTACTTTTACCCTTTTTCATAGCGCCCCTTACTTCTTGGGCTGTGATTAGTTCCCCATATTCGTCATCACTAGACAGTGCTCTTGTTATCCTAATTCTTCTGTCATGTCGCAGGAGCTGTTCCCTGCTGATTTCTGCAGGGAGGGAGGAGGAGGATGCTGCATCACTCCACTTGTGAATTAGTTCTTCAGTCTTACCCTGGGGGTCTTTGTGAGCCGGTGTTACGAATCTTGTTAAGATCCTCTCATTACTCTTAATTATTGTATTACTGTATTGTCTTATTCTTTAATCATTATAGCATCCAGTTGTATAATGTGAGATTTTGTATGTTATATGATATATATTATAGCATGTATTAGTGTGCTTGAGTTGCATATTATTTGTATGAGGCTTTCGTGTTACAATTCTCATGTGTTTCTCTGTGGGGTTGATCAGGTTGGATATGTGAGTAGCGTGGGAAAGTATTGTCAAGCGAGTGTTTATGATTTAACCTTGATTTATAACTCCTATTTATTTGTCTGTAAATGCTATTGTATAAACTAATGTAATGGTGTACTCTTTTGATTAATAATATCTTGTTATTTAGTATTACCATTTATTATTAGTAATTCCACAATGTTATGTGGATAGTTAGTTGTTTTGTTAGTAGACGCTTGGCCTGTGGACAGACGCGTGGGTTAGTAGCGTGGTGGTGTGTTCGAGGGAGACATGTATTAAGTTAAGTCCTTGATTTGTATATTTAGTCATTCAAAGTTTTTATTTCCTGGTCAGATGATATTGTATTCTCTCATTTAAGTGCTATTAATATTGCTCATTGCTCGAGAAGTATTTTATTTTAATTTGCATGCTGATAAATATTTCTGGCTATATTTACGTACCATTTAATTGTTATGTTTGTCCCCCTTAGCATAAATATATTGTTCCCCATTTTATGCAGTGCTTTATCTTATACCCCTAGACTGTTATTAAAGGCCTATATTAAATCTTTTATGTACACTGCTGGGAGAACCTTATTTAGTCTCGAGGGTGGTAACAAATGGAGGCCTGTGTCCGGGATCTTATACCATTAATTCCCTGTAATGTTGTACAATTAACAGTGCTAATTATTAATAGCAATTGCCTTCCTAGGTACTCTGTGATTATCTAGTGACGCCTAATCAAGCCTGTGTAATTATCTGTTCAATCTGAGCTGCTGTGAAAACTTTCAACGCTTCACGATTTGAGGTAAGTGTTCAGCTTGTGCCAGGGGCCAAGCATAATTTTCAGTGTTGTTTCAAGTGTAAGTTGTGATTATTGAGCCAACCATGGGGATCAGGTTGTTGCGCTGGTAGATCAGCCAAATTTTGGTAAAATGATTTAGACGGATGATTGTTGTGTAAGAGCTATTGAAGTCTGAAGTCTGGTTTGTTGTTGCTGGCTGATAAATTGAACCTAGCAGTTTCCAGTAAAATGTTGAAAGCTCAAGTGTTAAGAGTTATTGTCACACACTTGGTGGAAGAGGAGAGACTTGACGAAGAGTGTTTGGGAGAGTTAGACGAAGAGTCAGTTGACAAGGTGGCAATCTTAAGTTGGAGTTGGAGACTAAATTGGAAATGGCTAGGCTGGAAGCAGACAAGCAGAGGTTGGAGTTGCAGAACCAGCAAAAACAACTTGAATTGGAAGCAGATAAAGAGAGGTTGGAGTTGCAGAATCAGCAAAAACAACTTGAGTTGGTAACTCAACAGCAGATGTTGGAGGCTCGAGTACAACTGGCAGAGCATGAGACTAAACAACTCGAAATTCAGCAGAGTATGGCTGAAAATAATAACAGGTTAGAACAGCAGAGGATTGCGGCAGGTTTGGGTAACACTAGTAATAATCCAGAGAGTACAAATAGTTCTTCTAAGTACAGTAAACGTGTAGATTTGCCTAAGTTTAATGAAGAAGATCCAGAAATATTTTTCTTGCATTTTGAGAAACTAGCAGTCAGCATGAATTGGCCTGTAGATCAATGGGTTAGCATATTACAAGGACAATTTAAGGGTAAAGCTCAAGAGGTATTTGCATCATTGCCTGCTGAGAATTCTTTCGATTTTAAATTTGTTCAGCAAAGTATTTTAAATGCTACCAGCAGATCCCAGAGGCACATAGAATAAAATTCAGAAGTTTAAAAAGAGCACAGGACCAGACTATTTCTGATTTTGTAAGAGTAAAATTAAATCACTTTAACAGATGGATTAAAGCACTTAATATTTCAGAGTTTGAGACTTTGAGAGACCTCATAGTAACTGAGGAAGTAATGGGATGTCTACCAGAGAAATTAGCTTTGTTTATGGCTGAAAATAAACAAACCAATGATCTTATAAAATTAGCCAAGCTAGCTGATGAGCATGAACTACTTACTAAAGTGCCTTTTAGAGCACCCATTAATCATTTCAATGTTAAAACTAATCATTATGCTCATAAACATGTTTTCCAGACTCGACCAGCTACTTCACCTTCTCCCCTTAACCCTTCTCCTGTAAAGCCTAAATCTGAGAAACAACCGACAGGGTTGTCAACCTTAAGTAATGTAGTGAATAAGCCTGCAGTGGGTTCGGCTATTCCGACCACTAGCAGGTATTGCACGCATTGCAGGAGAAGAGGTCATGTGGTAAATTCATGTTATGCTTTGCACCCAGAGTTGAGACCAACTGGTCTAATATTGAGTAGGGGTTTGCAAACCATTAATGCCAATGTTGCTTCAGTCATGCCCAAGTGGATGACTAATTTTGATCCATACCTACATTCGGGAACCCTATTATGTACTAGTGGAACCTGGAAACCAGTCCAGTTGTTAAGGGACACTGGTGCTTCCCAGTCTTTAATTTCTCGCCGTGTTCTTACTGATGTTAGCACAGAAGACACTGGAGAGGTAGTGTTATTGCAGGGACTTGGAGGGCTCATCCAGCGTGTACCATTAATTAAGGTTAACCTGAATTCTTCTATTACACCAGGTTGGTGCACTGTAGCAGTCAGTGAGCAGTTGCCCATTCCTGGGATTGATATAATTGTAGGTAATGACTTCGATAAATGTAAATTTAGTGGGACCGATTGTCCTGTTATGTATACTAAACCTAATGCAGTACTGGCTCAACCAGATGAGGATGATGGTGTCATTTATCCAGCCTGTGTTGTGACCAGATCCATGGGTAAGCAGAATGTGGTAAGTCCTGCTACTACCAAGGTGGATGTTCTCGAGGCCAGGACCCCTTCAGACAGGGAGGTGGAGGTGGACCTTGAAGATACATTTATAGCTCACGTGGATGTCGAGAGTGAGGCCGGTGCCAAAGCCCTAATTTATTCTGACCCAGATGGTCTGGAAGATGTGGCCCAGGTACCACTTCCTTGCCCGCTCGCTCCAGTTGTAGAGTTCCAGACCTTGCGTAAGTTACAGAGTACTGATCCCAGTCTAGCTGAGTGTTATGCAGAAGCAGCCGACTCCATCGATACTTTGGAGGAGAGTACGGGTTGTTATTTCAAGGATCAATGTCTGATGAGAAGATGGAGACCATCAGGAACTCCCTCATCAGAGGATTGTGAGTTTAACACCCAGCTCGTTGTGCCAACAGAGTATCGGGAGCAGGTATTGCAAGCTGCTCATGATGACCTGATGGGAGGCCATCAAGGTATTACCAGTATGTATCATAAGATCTGTAAACTTTTTTATTGGCCGAAACTTAAAAAAGATGTGGTCAGATATTGCCACAACTGTGTTGTGTGTCAGACTGTTGGTAAGCCTAATCAGACTGTGCCACGAGCACCATTATATCCTATTGTAGTGCCAGAGGAGCCATTTACTCATGTGGTACTGGATTGTGTCGGACCTTTACCCCGTACAAAATCCGGAAATATGTATATGTTCACTATCTTATGTATGACCACCAGGTTCCCTGAAGCGTATGCTTTACGTAATATTAGAGCTTCTACTATTATCAGGCAGTTGGAACGATTTTTTTCACTTTTTGGGATGCCCCGTGTAATTCAAACTGATAATGGGAGTAATTTTTGTTCCACCATCTTAAAAATTTCTGTAGCAGTTTTGGTATAAAACACAATTTTTCAAGTCCTTACCATCCTCAGAGTCAAGGGGGAATCGAGCGGTTCCACCAAACTCTCAAGAAAATGTTGAAGGCGACTGGGGAAGATTCACCCAGACATTGGGATGAGAATCTGCCATTTGTTTTATTTGCGGCTAGAGATGGATTGCACAGTGCACTAGGTTGTTCTCCATTCGAACTTGTATTCGGACATCAGGTGAGAGGACCTTTAAAGATGTTATATGAACACATGTTAGATGATGTTACAGCCAGGCAGAGTGAGCGTTACCTGACGGATGTCAAGAGCAAGCTGTCCAGAACGAGGGAGTTGGCCTTACGACATCTAGGTGAACAACAGCAGGTAATGAAGCAGAAACATGACCAGAGGTTCAAGGCCAAACTCAGAGTTTTTGAGCCAGGAGATTTGGTATTGGTCTTGAAGCCTCGTATGGGTACGTCTATGTCTAACAAATTCGCAGGACCGTATCAAGTAGTCAAACGTCTTGGGGAGGTTACTTACAAGGTTTGCCATCCCAAGCAGAAACGACAGACCATGAGTGTACATGTAAACCGGTTGAAGGCTTATTGTGGGCCTAGTATTGTGGCTTGTGTTGCTGAGGAGGAAATTCCTGAAGAGTCGAGTGTTGCTGAGGAAGATAGTAATATTTGTTTGTCTAATTCCAGTAGTTCCGGGGAAGAATTGTTGAGTCATTTGCAGGAGGAGAGAGCAGAGTTCCAGGATCTTTTGGAGGTGTCTTCTAGCTTGTTTGGGGAGGTCCCCACTCAAACTTCTCTCATTACTCATGATATCACCCTGACAAATGTGACTCCAATTCGGTTGCACCCTTATCGAGTGACACCCGAGAAACGTCGTATCATCCAGGAGGAGGTTGATTATCTTCTTCGACATGGGTTCATTAGACCCAGTCAGGAGTTCCTGGAGTTCGCCAGCCTATTA
>WNGS01078366.1:0-17572 GCA_020271785.1 Procambarus virginalis | reverse complement strand
CTCCAATGCATCTTCTTCCTCTCCCCTGTCTGTCCTCTCCTATGTCTATCCCCTCCCACTTTCCTTGCTGTAAGCCTGAGCACTACACTGCTTTCGTGGCGTGTCTAATCTGTGAAAGTGCACTGTAAGTCAAGCGAGTTACAGGGTCACACAGGTCGCAGATCTCATGGGCAGCTTGTGTCCACCTCCGAATATTGGAGGTAGAATATTTATTTACACGAATTAAGAAATATTCTACCATAAAATGTGGATTTTATTTTGTTTTATAAAGTCTCTCAAGGTTAGGGAATATCGACCACATCGCCAAAATTCCGCTATTTTGGAGGAATTAAAAGCACCGCACCATTGACGTTTTCTCGGATTAGTAAACATTGGCCTGGAGCGCTTAGGTGCGTTTTATATGTTCCTAACTCTTCTGGTTAGGCAAAATCACTTCAAATTTGACGCTGTTCGTAACGAGCCAGTTTCCTGACAAGGGATGCGTTACCATTAAGTGGATCGGGATCAGCCCCATTGTATGGGGATCGACTCCTATGAAATTGATAGACAGGAAAGATGGCTAGTCCAGGCCTTAGAATTTGACATTGGTTGATGACACGTGAGATGAGGAATTGAAAAGGGCGAGAATGAACTGAAATTAGGTAAAGCAAGTCAAGACGGGCTTGATAACAATTTGAAGAGGAATTATAATGGGTGAAAGTTTTTTTTTATTATAGTGAAGGGGTCGAGACTAGCCAGCCATTGTCATCGTACCACGTAAGGAGGAGCCTCAGTAAGCAGACGGACCTGGAAGCCTACCCATACACACCTGGTACAGGAGACACGAAGGTATTACCCTACCCATACACACCTGGCACAGGAGACACGAAGGTATTACCCTACCCATACACACCTGGCACAGGAGACACGAAGGTATTACCCTACCCATACACACCTGGCACAGGAGACACGAAGGTATTACCCTACCATACACACCTGGCACAGGAGACACGAAGGTATTACCCTACCCATACACACCTGGCACAGGAGACACGAAGGTATTACCCTACCCATGCACACCTGGCACAGGAGACGCGAAGGTATTACCCTACCCATGCACACCTGGTACAGGAGACGCGAAGGTATTACCCTACCCATACACACCTGGCACAGGAGACGCGAAGGTATTACCCTACCCATGCACACCTGGCACAGGAGACGCGAAGGTATTACCCTACCCATGCACAGGAGACGCGAAGGTATTACCCTACCCATACACACCTGGCACAGGAGACGCGAAGGTATTACCCTACCCATGCACACCTGGCACAGGAGACGCGAAGGTATACCCTACCCATGCACACCTGGCACAGGAGACACGAAGGTATTACCCTACCCATACACACCTGGCACAGGAGACACGAAGGTATTACCCTACCCATACATACCTGGCACAGGAAACGCGAAGATATTACCCTACCTACCCATACACACCTGCACATGAGACGTGAAGGTATTACCCTACCCATACACACCTGCACAGGAGACACGAAGGTATTACCCTACCCATACATACCTGGCACAGGAGACACGAAGGTATTACCCTACCCATACATACCTGGCACAGGAGACACGAAGGTATTACCCTACCCATACATACCTGGCACAGGAGACGTGAAGGTATTACCCTACCCATACACACCTGCACAGGAGACACGAAGGTATTACCCTACCCATACATACCTGGCACAGGAGACGCGAAGGTATTACCCTACCGAAGCTTACTTTACACAACAACTTGAATCTTGAAGCATCAGAAGACATGCAAAAATATTGAGTACATGCAGAAACCGATGGTCTAAGTGGTTGGGGACCGTTCCTTCACCATTTCCTTTCGTCCTAGCTTCTATCGTGTTCTCATATTCCTATTATGTGTTATTGTAGCATATGAGAAGAATATGATGCAATAACACATTTCTCGCTAACTATAGAGGATCTCGGGTTTGAGCTCCAGACGGGGGAGAGACTGTTGGGTGTCGTTTCCTTTCACCTGATGCCTATGCTCTCTAAGCAGTAAGTAGGCACCCAGTAGTTAGACAACTGTTGTGGGGTGGTATCTTGAGGAAGGGCGGTAAATTGCCTAGGAGGACCTCGATAAACCCAATAGGTTTCTAGGGAAGTATATAGCCATATTGCCTTGACTACGTTTCCTGATAATTGTCATAAATTACCACCCAGATTGGAAAGACTATATTGCGGTCACTGTGGGTTGAGTGCCTCATAACACGACACAGATCGTGTGTTGCGTGTTTTTATTCCAGTAGTGTCAAGAGGCAAACACTACTTCTCAGTCTTCAACTGAAACACTGAGTGAACTGGTGCACTTAACACTATAAGCAAATGATTAAAGTCATTGACACAGAAAGTCTTTGGAACACCAAGAGATAATTATTGACTGGATAAACTTCAAATTTCAAAATTAGTAATTCATCGCTAATCATCCTCTCAAAATTATGAGTAGCATTATCTAAGATTATTATTGCTTAGTATCATGGAGATTGCAGTTTCAAATGACATGACGGCGGAGGTGCATTTTCCTGAGGATGCCAATGCCGGTATTCGGCCTCCACTTCAGATATGGTGTTTGCGGTTCCTGCTTCGGGTGCGTCACCTGCCTCGGCTGGCTCCGGTTCTTCGTGGGGGGTGGTTCCCCCTGCTGAGGTTCGGGGTGAGCGGGGTGGCCTGGTGATGCTGTTGAAAAAGGCTGCTCGCTCTGGAGGTTCTGTAACCCCTTCCTCGGTCCCCGTTTCATCGGCTGCGGTCTCGACGCCTATTCCGTCTCCGGCCATCTCTTCAGTGTCTCCTGCGGTCTCGGTGGAGGCGTTACCATCTCGTCGCTTGTCCCCTGCTTCTGTGCGTACGGTGACGCGGCCGTCTCGGCAGCCCTAGTACGCTTCATCGGTGTCGTCTGCTACCTCGAAGGACGTGGCTTGCGCTCCCCAGCTTCGTTATGCGACTTGCGTCGGTGAGCTTCAGGAGTGGCCGTTTCCGCCTGATCTGGAGGTTCCCGAGTTTATGCCGGGCCCACGGCGGCAGGGAGATCGTCCCCCCACCGACATGGAGTATTTGATTTGGGAGGTCTATAAGCGAAGGTATCCTTGGGATTCGTTCCCTGAGAAATATATTCCTGCCTCTGAGATATGTATTCCTCGCCCATGATTCCTTTGTGTATTGTGGGTTGTTTCCATTAGTGTGCATGGTTGTGGGGTGCGGGTCGGGTGTGTGTGTGTGGGTGGGGCGGGTTTGTTTCCCGGTTCCAGCGTGCTCCGGTTTGTGGTTGTGGGTTTCTTTATGTGCCTTGTGTGTGTGTTTCCGGTTCCTGTGCGGTCCGGGGTTTGGTTAGTGAGTGTGTGTCTGGTTGTGGATGTCGTGTTCTTATGTTATGTTTTGTGGTTCTATGTTTTTATGATGTTGTTTGTGTGGTGTTGAGTACCCTTCAGGCTGTTGGGGTGCCCGATCTGGGTGTATGCTTTTTGTCGTGTTTTGCCAGTGTGCTTTTCTTTTTGTTTGTTGTATACTTGTATTCCTTTCTTGTTATTATTATTGTGATTATTCTTATTGTTATTATTATTTTGTTTTGTGTTGGTGCCTCTCCGTGTGTGTTTGCGGTGCTGGTAGCCTTGTTCTGTATATTTCATGTTTTGGTGTGTTATTTCTGTATTGTATTCCGCTATGTTTAACTTCGTTGTTGTATTATGTTTGTAATTATTGTTGCTTTTTAGTCGGCCCTTCCGGCCGGGGGTTTTGTGTTCAGTACATTTGTTCCTTTATGTTTTTGCATGTTTGTGCTTTGTCATTTTGTTCTGTTTTTTGTTGAATTTGTTTACTTTTATTGTATTTATAAGCATGCTTGCATGTAAAAATAAAAATAATAAAAAAAGTTTCAAATGACATAAATATTCCCTAAAATTTGTCTAGTGCACGGATAATTTATTTTCAACTAATATATAAATGTGATTAGTTTGAATATTTTCTATACGTCTTTGTCAATAAAATCTGACACTGAGACCTGTATCCGTGAAGAGATGTGTGAAGTGCCAATGTCTGATTATTGGTGTCTGGTGGCAAGGCAATAGTTGACCAATCAGCTCGCAGCACAGATATAAAGGCGGGGCTTACACGCCCCTCGGGTCACGGAACTCACGCCTGGCGGAAGATAGCCGATGGGGTCCAAGTTGAACACTGACTCTTGCTCACTACAGCCGAACGTGAGTCAAAGTGGACATGAGACAATGCTGTGTGGGGAGGGAAGGTGATAACAGAATGCAGTGGTAGGAGGGAAGGTGATAACAGACAGTGGTGTGGGGAGGGAGGGTGATAACAGACAATGGTGTGGGGATGGAAGGTGATAACAGACAGTGGTGTGGGGAGAGGGAAGGTGATAACAGACAGTGGTGTGAGGAGGAAAGGTGATAACAGAATGCGGTGTTGTCCTGATAAGCCCCTGGGGCCGTAACTGCTTGGCCTGGAGTTTTCCGGGAGTGCTTCCTACCAGGATGTGCAAGTGGTGCTACTCGACATGTTACATGTGGAGGCTGTGTGTGGTATGCAGCTGCTTGCTGGGAGGCGGGCGATTGTAAAGTTCGGCTTCTCAGAGATATACCGTGATCTCGTTGCATGTTATGATGGGCGCTCTTTCACTCTTCCTGGTGATGGTGGATCAGTGACTTTCTCCGATCGCTGACGTATGTGGCGGTGCATGGGTCCCCCTTCAAGTTCCCTGAGGACCTTCTACATAGGTACTTTGCCCGTTTTTGGCGGGTCCTTCATTCGAGGATGAATGCCGTCCTTACCGGGAGGTGGAAGGGGACCCGTGTGGGACCCGCACTCTCGCCATGCACCTCAGGGATCCTATACCGTCCTCCATCATGCTGTTTGGGTTCCCTATTGGTGTGTTTCACACGGACCAGCCCCGGACATGTTTTAGGTGCGGCTTACTGGGCCACCAGGGTGTGAGGCGCGCCGAGTCGCCCCTATTAACCTCTTCCGGGAGAAGGATTTTTCTCCGTTGTCGGCCCCCGGACCTGTCTCCAAGTGCTGGGATGTGTGTTTCTTCCCTGCCGGTTGGAGCCTGGGTGCGGATGTGGGTAGTGGTGTAGATGTTGACGTAGGGGTTGGGGTGGCCCCGCCTGAGCCGTTCCTGCCCTTGACGCCCCAGCCGGCCCTGCCTGTTCCATCCCTGGATACGGTGTGCCTTGTCCCTCAATCCACCGCAAAAAGCTCCCTACAGTGCGTGGCTCAGTTGTTGTGCCTATAATCTTCGGAAACTGAATGTGTCTCTTAACCCTGATAAAACTGTTCACTATATTCCCCCTTGGAAAGATGTGGAGGTCTCTCTGCATTATACCCCATCAGTGTTAAACAAATGTATAACACTGACATTTTGAGATGTATAACATTAGAAGCTATTGANTATATATATATATATATATGACTGAAAACTCACACCCAGAAGTGACTCGAACCCATACTGCCAGGAGCAACGCAACTGGTATATACAGGACGCCTTAATCCGCTTGACCATCAGGACCGACAAAACTAAGTAATAGCCGAAGCTATTTGAACCACTTCCCCGCCGGCACTCGGATGGTAATCTTGGGCATAGCATTTTATCAAATCACCTCATTCTTTGGGCACACGTGAGGAACACAAATGCAAACAAGCCTGAATGGTCCCCAGGACTATATGCGACTGAAAACTCACACCCCAGAAGTGACTCAAACCCATACTGCCAGGAGCAACGCAACTGGTATATACAGGACGCCTTAATCTGCTTGACCATCACGACCGGAAAAAAGGAAGTGATAGCCGAAGCTATTTGAACCACTTCCCCGCCGGCACTCGGATGGTAATCTTGGGCATAGCATTTTATCAAATCACCTCATTCTTTGGGGCACACGTGAGGAACACAAATGCAAACAAGCCTGAATGGTCCCCAGGACTGTATGCGACTGAAAACTCACACCCCAGAAGTGACTCGAACCCATACTGCCAGGAGCAACGCAATTGGTATATACAGGACGCCTTAATCCGCTTGACCATCAGGACCGGACAAAAGGAAGTGATAGCCGAAGCTATTTAAACCACTTCCCCGCCGGCACTCAGATGGTAATCTTGGGCATAGCATTTTATCAAATCACCTCATTCTTTGGGGCACACGTGAGGAACACAAATGCAAACAAGCCTGAATGGTCCCCAGGACTATATACAACTGAAAACTCACACCCCAGAAGTGACTCAAACCCATACTGCCAGGATCAACGCAACTGGTATGTACAGGGACGCCTTAATCCGCTTGACCATCACGACTGGACAAAAGGAAGTGATAGCCTTTTGTCCGGTATCGCTGTATCTATCGATGATTTCCGTGTTTTTTGTTAAGATTTCTCTGGTGATGGTCTGGTTGTGAGAAGAGATTATATGTTCCTTGATGGAGCCCTGTTGTTTGTGCATTGTTAATTGCCTAGAAAGAGACGTGTTGTCTTGCCTATATACTGAGTTCTTTGGGGCTTACAGTCTCCAAGTGGGCATGTGAAGGCATAGACGATGTTGATTGCCTTCAAGGCGTTTTGTTTGGTGTCTGGGGAGTTTTTCATGAGTAGGTTGGCCGTTTTTTGCTCTTGTAGTAAATTGTCAATTGTATTTTCTGATTTTTGTCTGTAGGAATAACGTTCTTACTAATAATATCTTTCAGGACCCATTCCTCCGTTGAGTGTACTATGTCAGATGGAAGGCAAGTGTGTGTGTGTATTACTGGAGGACTGAGCAAGGCTGGAGCCCCAGGTTACACACACGTCACCCACCTGATATGAGACCATATGGTGGGAAGCAGAGTGCTGACAGCTGGGGTCTTACACAGTGCCTCGAAGACACATGTCCTCTCTCCCTCACATTCAATATCACCTCGATAATGCCTATCTCCGGGGGCAGCTCAACCACCACCCCCCCTTCCCCCTCTACCCTTGTCGACGGTACGACACATGGGGGGGGGCAGTTCCCCCTCTTACCTTGCTTGGAGAACTACCTTCACGTCGTGGGTAACTCCACATATACCAGAATTATTGATGCAGTTCAAGGATAGATGATCATTTATACAGTTCACGCGGCCTTCGCACTATGAGGAATATGGCTTCCTCCACACCCTTGATCCCCAAGCCTTCAAGAATCACCTTTGGAACATTTCCCCGTCATATTTCGTCTGCCCGAAACGCATTGCGTAATAGTGGCTTTAGGCATTGTATGTACTAGCTCTATCTATAAATCGATCCATTAATGTAACATCACTTGTATGTATGTACCTTACCTGAATAAACATATTTATTTATTTATTTATTTATATAAGCCATTTTTTTCACTTCTAAAAATAAAAGATAATTTCAAGGTATTGAAAACAAAATAATTCGATTTTCTAGTAATATAATTTTATTATTTAATTAAATAAAATCACATTTGTGTCAATAATTGATTGATAAAAGGTTTACCGCAGTGTTCTCACTGTTGCCAGTGTTAGTGTCTAAGGAAGGAGTTGTCGCCACGACGGCAGAATGACAATATTGGAGCCCAATTCAATTTCTTTCCTTATTATGCACCCCATACCCATCCCGTGGCGGTGGTGTAAAGGATTACAGAGGCACATAATCGGTTCAGGAACTGAACCCTTTAGTTCGTTTAGCTAAGCAAATAACAATCTTTTGACGCTAGTTACAAAATAATAATAGTGGAGGTGATGAGTCACAATAACGTGGCTAAAGTATGCTGACCAAACCACACACTAGAAGGTGAAGGGACGACGACGTTTCGGTCCGTCCTGGATCATTCTCAAGTCAATTGTCTAGACAATCGACTTGAGAATGGTCCAGGACGGACCGAAACGTTGTCGTCCCTTCACCTTCTAGTGTGTGGTTTGGTCAACATTAATAGTGGAGCCCGATCTCTTGATTTGCCACTCCGTTCCAAATACATCCTACCAACTTAACCAGAAATACAAACTGAAGCAACCCACCTGACTATCGAGTCGAATGTACATAAAACGGGAGTATTTGTGACCGCTATATTTGGTTCGTTGGTTAGTTACCATAACGTACGAAAGCGACCTACTAGTTGAGAGGCCGGGTTGCTTGTGTGACCTCAATAAGACACTATCTTGAGGTTATCTTGAGATGATTTCGGGGCTTTAGTATCCCCGCTGCCCGGTCCTCGACCAGGCCTCCACCCCCAGGAAGCAGCCCGTAACAGCTGACTAACACCCATGTACCTATTTTACTGCTAGGTAACAGGGGCATAGCGTGAAAGAAACTCTGCCCATTGTTTCTCACCGGCGCCTGGGATCGAACCCAGGACCACAGGATCATAAGTCTAGCGTGCTGTCCGCTCGGCCGACCGGCTCCCCAGGAGGCTGGCCTGTGCCTCTTCATTAACAACAGTGTTGCGTGCATCGTGATTTAAATTCAATTTCCTTTAATACGATAATTATATCTCTTCATAGTTCATTTTTTCAGTCATAATTCCCTACAAATGTTGAGAATTTATGTTGCCACAACGGATGATGTTATCCGAGGGCCAATTTGACATGATCCAGCCTGAATAATATATAAAGGGGTATAATTATATAATATAATTATATAATATAACTGACTGTTAACTGAGGGAGTATAGGGAGTCCACTTTACTACCTAGGGGCCCTGACGGCTGAGTGGATAGCGCTCGGGATTCGTAGTCCTGAAGTTCTGGGTTCGATCCCCGGCGGAGGCGGAAACAAACGGGCAGAGTTTCTTTCACCCTGATGCAGCAGAACATCACCCTGATGTTCACCTAGCAGTAAATAGGTACCTGGGAGTTAGACAGCTGCTACAGGCTGCTACCTGGAGGTGTGTAACAAAAAGGAGCCCTGGTCGAGGACCGGGCCGCGGGGACGCTAAGCCCCGAAATCATCTCAAGATAGATCTCAAAGGTTCAAAGATACATTAATTCTGGTTTAGATACCTTATTTATGTGTAGCCATAATTCCATAAGTGTTTAACTGAGATCAAACAGCAACATGTTTTGGTATGTTGACATATGTGCTGCCAACATATCCAAACACACTAGCTCACCAAGACAACCAAACACACATATGGATAACATATGGATAACATATAACATACAAACACACATATGGATCGATAAATGAGCGATCCAAGATTAACATGGATTTAGAGCGGGAAGATCCTGCCTTAGCAATTACTTATCCGCTAAGACAAAATCATGGGAAGCATTAGGAGGAAAAACAAAGTACACGGACTTAGCAAAGTCATCTGATAAATATGACCATGGGATTGATAACCCATAAAATGGCAGCAATAAGAATTACAGTTAAAAATGAGGCGATTGATGTTAAACTTAATATGAAACAGAATGCAATGAGTAACAGTCAATCAAATCAAGTCCAAGCACAGTGAAAAGCTCTGTACCTCAGGGCACAATCCTTGCACCACTGTGTTTTTCTCGTTCTCATATCAGATATAGACAAAAATACAAGTCTTTGCATCAAAACATATGCAATAAATATAAAAATATAAATATATAAAATATATAAAATATATAAAAATACAAAATATAATATATAAAAATTACACAACTTTGCATCCCCTTTTGCAGATGATACATAAATCAAAAGCATGAACATTACTTCTGCAGAAGGCATTAAGAAACTACAAGACGATATCAAAAAAGTCTTCAGTTGGGCAATGGAAAATAACATGATGTTAAACAGGGATGAATTCTAAATACTTAAGTATGGTAGCACTTAAGAAATTAACCAAAATGCACGGGAATAAGACACCATCAGATCTCTTCATACAAGGAAAAGAACACATCAATGATCTGGGAATAATGCTTGTCAGATGACCAAATGTTCAGTGAACATAACAAAGCAAGGATAGCATCAACTAGGATAATGAGAGGATAGTAGCCAGGAAAGGAGAGGATGGATTATGAGAACCTTCAAATCCAGGGATTCCAATACAATGCTTCAACATCTCAAATCCCAAGTACTTTTATGCACTGAGTTCTGACTGATTTTTGCTTTCAGAGCAGGAGTGATTTCTGAGATAAAGGGGGAATACAGAGAGGATAAACAGGACGCAGATACAGGGTAAAGTACCTATATTATTAGGAGCGTCTCAAAACTCTCAAAAAAGACTCTCTAGAACAGTAACAACAGAGGTATCAAATACTATATACACGGCAGATACTGTAAGGTTAAATTCCAAATGTTCACAGTAAAATTACGACATTTTGGAACGAGCGATATGGTACGAAATGCAGAATAGACGCAGTAAAGAGTAAAGATGCCATAGACACAATCAGAGAGCACTCCAATTATCAGAGATCCACGGGTATCAGGGATATTCAGGATTCTCCCAGCATGCATAAGAAATATTTCCGATACGAAGGTGGACGTCTTCAAGAAAAGAATTAGACACATTAAGAAGTGCAGGACCGATTAAAGGGATATGTGTGCCTGCTGACCGCTTCAAGGAACAGCTTGTTGGACCGAGTTATCACATGTTACGCCTGGCCTCGGGATGACCATAGGGAGTAGAAGAACTCCCAAAATCCACTCCACGTACGCTCTAGGTAAACACACAAACATAAATAATGCCAACATGATCACCGCTATTTTCCATGACCAACGGAGCAAGAACTGCTAGAACAGAGGCATATAGCGGGCCGACTCCGACTACCCTATGACACTCCCATGCCCACCACGTATCACCTGCAAAGCTTGCGCGAAGCTAGTGCCCCTCAAGCGTCTGTGCCACAACCCTGGCCAGATAAACAATCCGACAGGGCAGACAAACATTTCAATTTGCTAATGTAGATTCTACTCAATCGGCAATATGTATCTCCTAGGAGACTGTGAGAAACGAGTGACCACAACGATACATCACGTCGATGGAATTAATATGTATTACTCTAAATGAACGTCCTGGGCTTAAACATTGACTTTCTCAACCACTATTTCACTACACGACATGACAGTGGTCCAGGGCGGACTGTAACGTAGTCATTTCCATTCTTTTCCGATGTGGGGGATGGGTATCAGGTGTGTGTGGGTTGGGTATCAGGTGTGTGTGGGTTGGGTATCAGGTGTGTGTGGGTTGGGTATCAGGTGTGTGTGGGTTGGGTATCAGGTGTGTGTGGGTTGGGTATCAGGTGTGTGTGGGTTGGGTATCAGGTGTGTGTGGGTTGGGTATCAGGTGTGTGTGGGTTGGGTATCAGGTGTGTGGGTTGGGTATCAGGTGTGTGTGGGTTGTATCAGGTGTGTGTGGGTTGGGTATCAGGTGTGTGTGGGTTGGGTATCAGGTGTGTGTGGGTTGGGTATCAGGTGTGTGTGGGTTGGGTATCAGGTGTGTGTGGGTCAGGTGTGTGTGGGTTGGGTATCAGGTGTGTGTGGGTTGGGTATCAGGTGTGTGTGGGTTGGGTATCAGGTGTGTGGGTTGGGTATCAGGTGTGTGGGTTGGTTGTCTAGTGACGATCATCAGAAATGTGCTGAATGGAGAATTCACGCTCGCCCGCCCGCTCCCCTTAGACAGTGAGGCTAATGAAGATTGGAATGACTTATTCATACACAGGAATAACTTACACATTCTCAAGATTGACTTACATGCTCAAGAATAAATTATACATGCTCAGGAATGCACAAAATAAGGATGAAGCGACCAATTTCATTGAACTATCCCTGTGTAAAGAAAATTCAAACAAAGTTGTTTAATATAATTACAGAAGTAGAATACAAATAGGCTGAAAAAAAGACTTCAAGCCTTTTTCTTTTTTAAGGCTTTTGTCAAATAATTACAGACTACAAAATCTTACATAAAAGCCCCGGAGGTGAGCTGGTCGCGTTCTGGGGGGACTTTTGCCAGGAGTCATCAAGTATATAAGTATTCTCTTACGAAACATGTACATCTTTCCTCAATCACAGTATAGTGCAGGCTACAGTGAATGGCACATTTTGTGTACTGGTATGGTACATGGTACAGTAAACGGTACACTAGATTGTATGGTACCAGAACAGTGTACGATAGACCATATTGCATGGTGCATGATACAGTGATCGATGCACGATATTACATGGTGCATGGTACAGTAAATGGTACACCAATCGCATGATACATAGTAAAGTACATGATATTTAGTGGTACAGCGCCTGGGAGGATGAATGGTACCTTTTTTTGGTACCGTTGGTACCACTGGAAGGGCTATTGTTTTAAATCAACAGGCTGTACGTTTTCATGCGAATGTAAACACAATTCTTTTTTGGAGCAGTGAAGAAGAAAAAAAAAAGTTTAAACACCCCCAGCTGTGGCTTGAGTTTTCTAACCCTTGCGAAACAGCTACATTTTTTCTCAATTATGGAGACTTAGTTTATATTTATTAAATAGTTTAGGAACTCGGAAACGCTACGAGGTTGTTTTAATTACCTTGGGTTGTGAACGAACTTACGACGTTGCCAAGCTGTTGAATACTAAAGCACCAGATCGGAGAAAGATGTAAAGGTTTCGTACGTGAACACATAAACAATAGATGAATCCTCTCCTGGATCATGAGTCAATTGGACAGCAAAACTGGTGATGATTCGTAATCAATTAACAAATAAATTTAAAATTACACGAAGACCGAGATTATTTGTAATTACTAAGAAATTGACAGACTTGATGGAGAGTTAGAAACAATTGTAACTTGAGGTTTATAAGACATATCAAGTAAATTTTTTTTTAGCTTAATGTTAAGTTTGACAGAGGTCCGTCTCCCGTCTGGTGAGACAGCGAAAGTATGAACATAAAGAAATTCTTTGCAACTGATAAATCTGTTATATTTTTCACTGGAGTTGTGGGGCATAGCTTACAGTATTCAACCTTACATAGGAACACAGGAATACATAAAATTACACAAGTTGTATTGGCCTATGCGACACAGCACATACAGCTTCTAAAGTAAGGCAAGCTTTTGTAGCATATCGTGGCTTAGTGGTTTAAGAAGTGTACTTGGGAGCACCCAGTATGCAGGTTCGAATCCTCTTTATGGCTCAAACTGATTTTCTCAATAAATAATAATAATAATAATAATAATAATAATGTTAAAAAAATATTAAAATAAACAATAATAATCAATTAATTACAAATAGTAAAAAATAATACAAATAATAACACCAATGTCAAAAAACAATATTGCCAAATTTTGAATAAATCATTCCTTTCAATATAATTAATTTTACTGCATCACTGTGCAACAAAATCTTGCAATAACATACCACCAAAATTAATAATATATTAAATCAAGATCTTTGTACTCCAATTTCTGTAACAATTATGAATACATTTCTGTAGCTAGCTTGCTTGTCTAGCGGTGCCCCGCAGCAGAGTTCTGACATACCCACTGCTGAGTCAATATGGGTATTCAGCAGTACCCGACAGCTGACAATGACAATTGGCTGAGCTGACAACAGCCAAAAACGCCCAGATGGAGTCACCCTGCAGCCATGGAGGGAAGGTAAACAGGTCGTATGGGATCACACGTGTGGATCTACATTGGCTGATACATGTCATGCATGTCCATGTTTGCTGACGATGCTAAGCTAATGAGTCGAATAAGAAAGAGGAGGACTGCAAACAATTACTAGATGACTTAGACAATCTCTAGAGGTGGTCTGAGAGACCGGCACCAGACTTTAACCCTGATAAATGCAAGGTAATGAGGATAGGAGAAAAAGCAAGAAGATCAAATGCAGTACAGAATGAAGGGAAATCAACTTCCAACTTCTAAAAAAAAAGAAAAAGATTTAGCAATGGTCATAACTCAGGATCTCCAGACCCATAACACCAGAAGCACACACACATCACCGGAATAACAACGGCTGCAGATGCCATACTTTTAATCCTTCAGGGACATAGACAAACACCTCTTTCGAGTGCTGTATATATCTTTTGTGAGACCCATTATTGAGGAAAGCTGCCCCTGACATGACACTCCTACGTAACGAAATAAAGAAACACGAAACAGAACTAGAAAGGTTAAAAGGTATACAACAAGGCTCATCCTGAGCTAAGGATACTACACTATGAAGAAAGACTGAGGGACTGCACATCATTACAATACAGGAAAGATTAAGAGCCTTAAATAAGTGGAACGGAGTAAAAGAAGAAGCTCTCGATGCCATTTGGATACATAGTTTTTAAGTGTAAACATAATAAGAAAATAGAGTGGATTGAATCACTGCACTGAACTAATGATGGTCGTAAGGTGGGCTTAGGAGCAGATGTTCGACTCTGAAAGCACAACAAGGAGAGCACATACAGATACAAACCATTTGTACCAAGGTTAGATCAGCTCTTAAATGACAGAACCTTCATCTCTAGTTGCATATAAGGAAACTTAAAAAAATGATATTCGTAACGAGGCTTGTCACAAAGTTGTACAGAATGCTGGATGAGAACATGTTGAGAGAACGAGACCTGACAACGTGACTGCCGAGGAGAAATGAGAGTGAGAAAAAGGGAAAGAGAGAGAGAAAGATAATTATGAAGTGGGTGTGATACAGTCAGCACCTGCCCCCCTCTGTATCAGACTGTCTATACATATTGCTTGAACACGTTCCCAAAACGTGTCATCCTAGGAATGAATGTTCGCTGAAAGGCTCATGTTCTTGAAAATAACACACCCAGTATGAGGCTGACAATTACTGAGCGCCTTGTGTTGTGGCATCCACCTTCTGGTAGTCTAAGTCTCTAAGGAGTTGAACCAGGTGAAGAACCTTGATAACTTTGGCCTTATACATAACAGTAAGCCAACATGTCTCCTGTGTTGAAGGTTATAATGTTATGATCATTCAGCCAGACTGAGTTAACGAGATAACATTAGAGATGAAATGTTACAAGTAGCTAATATAATTTTTAGAATACAAGTTCAAAACTTCTGTCAAACTTAGTATACTTTCTTTAAATTAATATTTACATGACTTAAAATGAATGAGTATCAACGAACACAGATGATGGAACTATACCCGATTAATATATAGTTTCTGAGTAACGTATAAAGTATCGCTCGAATATAGTGCTGATGAAATAACGCAACTTAACCTAACTCTCCATATCTCTCCCTCATTTTATTCCCTTACTCCCTCTTCCCCCCCCCCCTAATATTACCAGCAAATTAAGTTAATTACACCAGCAAGTTCTCATTACAATAGACTGCTCATTACACCCAAAATGACACATTATACCAGCTTCTAACTTCGTCAGATTGTATTCATTTCATCAGCCTTTCCACATTGCGTTAGTCCTTACTCATTACGCTGTCACACCAGGTATTCATAGATATCACTTGCAAGCAATTGCGACACCCCTCACACGGCTACGACTCATGGACATTACTACCCACATCAGAAAGCAACTATCATGGTAGTACAATTAGGTCGGCCTCGCCTTCCTGGGTCTAATAGCTCAATAGTTTCAAGTACAGTCTCGAATTGTTGACAGCTTACACGAAACAGAAACAAGTTATTGGTCATCTTTGTTAGCTTTCATTGCAGTAAAACAGTAGTATCAAACATAATTTATTGGTTACGAGGAGACACTTGCTATACGTGTCTAATGGAGAGTTTACATTAACGTGTTTGCACACTGAACCATTTCCAAATTCGGTGTACTCAAACGCACGAATATCACGACACATTTCACCTTGTGTCCAATTAAATAAATGAACACATGTACGCTAGTTAACATATCCACCACACACACATACACCAGAACCTTATGTACCTCATATGTCAGGACATTACTGGAGTATGCGGCTCCAGCGTGGAGTGCATATCTCGTTAAACACAAAACGTAGTTAGAAAAGATTCAGAGGTATGACAGCGACAGCAGGATAGTCCCCAAGCAGAGGGGGGTCTCTTTCTACGAGGAAAGATTGCTGGAACAATGGATTGCTGGATTTCCTCATATCACTGGAAAACAGAATGATTAAGGAAGAAATGATCACTACCTATAAAATTCTCAGAGGAATTGACAGAGTAGATAAAGATAAACTGTTTAGCACTGGTGGGACGCGAACAAAGGGACACAGGTGGAACCTTATTATCCAAAAGAGCCACATGAACGTTGGAAAGAACTTTTTCAGTGTCAGAGTAGTTAACAGATGGAATACATTAGAAAGTGATGTGGTGGAGTCTGACTCCATACACAGTTTCAAATGTAATGATTCCATAGCCCAGTAGGCTAAGGAATCTGCACACCAGTTGATTGACAGTTGAGAGGTGGGACCAAAGAGCCGAAGTTCAACTCCCGCAAGAAGAACTTGGTGAGTACTCCACCACCTCTCTAATGGAGATAAGTGCATAATGGAGATTTTAATAACCGTTTCTCATTGGCTTGAACTGGACACCTATCAGCCTTATCGAGTACCCCAAGATGTGAACCACAAGTTTCTTACCTCCAGGTATTGTTGGGTGAACAGAGGCATCAGTTGTAAGTAAACGTCTCGCCATGCCTGGGAATCGAACCTGGAACAAGGTGGTGGGATAGTGATGCAAGAAACAAATGCTTGGGGTGGAAGGGGAGAGAAGATAGGTCCCCCCTTCCCCAATACTCTTTCCTGACCCATGACCTTCACTGGCCATGCTTCCTATACCCTCCAATGCATCTTCTTCCTCTCCCCTGTCTGTCCTCTCCTATGTCTCTCCCCTCCCACTTTCCTTGCTGTAAGCCTGAGTACTAAACTGCTTTCGTGGCGTGTCTAATCTGTGAAAGTGCACTGTAAGTCAAGCGAGTTGCAGGGTCACACAGGTCGCAGATCTCATGGGCAGCTTGTGTCCACCTCCAAATATTGGAGGTAGAATATTTATTTACACGAATTAAGAAATATTCTACCATAAAACGTGGATTTTATTTTGTTTTATAAAGTCGCTCAAGGTTAGGGAATATCGACCACATCGCCAAAATTCCGCTACTTTGGAGGAATTAAAAGCACCGCACCATTGACGTTTTCTCGGATTAGTAAACATTGGCCTGGAGTGCTTAGGTGCGTTGTATATGTTCCTAACTCTTCTGGTTAGGCAAAATCACTTCAAATTTGACGCTGTTCGTAACGATCCAGTTTCCTGACAAGGGATGCGTTACCATTAAGTGGATCGGGATCAGCCCCATTGTATGGGGATCGACTCCTATGAAATTGATAGACAGGAAAGATGGCTAGTCCAGGCCTAAGAATTTGACATTGGTTGATGACACGTGAGAGAGGAATTGAAAAGGGCGAGAGAATGAACTGAAATTAGGTAAAGCAAGAGTCAAGACGGCGTGATAACAATTTGAAGAGGAATTATAATGGGTGAAAGTTTTTTTATTATAGTGAAGGGGTCGAGACTAGCCAGCCATTGTAATCGTACCACGAAGGAGGAGCCTCAGTAAGCAGACACGAACCTGGAAAGCCTACCCATACACACCTGGCACAGGAGACACGAAGGTATTACCCTACCCATACACACCTGGCACAG
>WNGS01078363.1:0-10488 GCA_020271785.1 Procambarus virginalis | reverse complement strand
TCGGAGTTCATGTTCTTAAGCTCCAACGAAGTGAGTTTTAATTCCTGCAGTACACGCGATCCGTATGTCATACCTCTCAGCCCGGGATACTAGTCTGGTGGCAAACCGGTGAACCTTATTCCAGTTTAGTCCCCTTATGCTTGACTGCTATGATGAGGGACTTCCATGCTGGAAGCCAGTCATACTCTCAGGCATGGTCCTGACCATTGATGTTATATATATGTGTACTGGAAAGCGTATTCTCTTAGCACAAAGTTTCCTAAAGGCCCGTGTTCATTATGGTAAGCCAACCCGCATGAATTCCCTGCTGTGATGTTATCCTCGTTGATATGAGCTTTCAGGGGACAGGGGTCTTTGGCGTGGATATCAACCGGGGGCCCAGGTCTTCCTCTCCTCCTGACTCTTGTAAGTTATTTCATCTCCCATGAAGCTACCCTGTATGCTGGTCTCCCGTGCTTCCTACCCCTATCTTTCATTACCATACATTTGCTGGGTTCAAACTCTAACAGCCATTTGTTTCGTGGCCTTCCCTGTGTGTGGTGTTGGTGTGTGTGTGTGTGGTGTGGGGTGGTGTGTGTGTGTGTGTGGTGGGGTGTTGTGGTGGTGTGTTGGTGCTGGTGTGAGGTTAGCTACCTGGATAGGTGGGTAACAGCATTACAAGCATCTAGTAGGTTGTTCCATCAGACCGAACTTGTGTGGGAGCACCGCCTCTAGGAAGTCCCAAACGTGGAAGTGAGGCGCATGCCAAACATTTGTCAGTGTCTTAGCCCACGTGAGCCGGGGTTGGCGGCTGGATAAATGAGCATTTAGCTTTTGCTTTTGAGCCGGGATGCACCATACCTTAGCTCTCTCACTGCCCACCGCGTTGCTCAGACAGCAGATTATGTAATGCAACACCGTCCGATCGCATTATCTAATGAAATGCCAGTAAATGATTGGGAGGACTTGATGTAAATCAGTGTGCCATAGGTGACATACTTTATACATAATAGAGGGTTTCCCTGTATACATCGTCTACTAGATAATACACACGGACCTTACCTACCTTAGGGGGTTTAGTATGTGATATAAGATAGCATGCCTTAATGTGCTTCGTAATTACATTATTACCTAGGCAATAATCTACCTATAATATGTGAAGCTAACAATGTGTCAATTTACGAAGCTATAAGATGCTGATCTTAACATACGTACACAAGGTTAGGTAAGAGTCCGGGGTTATTCTATGAATATCTTTTCCACGTGGAAACTATATATGGATTTATATGTCACTATGCTACGCATGCACGGAAAGTCAAAGTCAAGGTCGGATTTAGGACTTACTGTAACATTTGCGAGGAAGGGGAGTTAGGGGGCACTTAAGGTGGGAGTGGTTAGTTAAATACCATTAAATGTCCGAAGGGTAGGCACGACGAGGCGTTTTAGCTTCACTCGTGTAAATCCTGATTGTAAAGCTTCACTTGACAAGTACTGTCTATCATTGTTTGGTGCACTTGAGGTCCAAACTCGTCAAGCCTTATGAAGAGTTGTGTCGGCCTGTCAGGTCCGGCTACATGTTCTCACACAACCAGATTCCAGGTAATATCCACACGTTCGCAGTGGCAATATAAATATATCCTTTAGAAATTGACATGTTGAGCATCGGTCCAACGGGTCTGCCACATGAGCGGTATATTTATTTATTACTCTAGTACATCTGTACTCTGAGTCAAGAATTAAGGGTTATCACATTTTTGCTTACCATACTTGAGAAATATTGTGTCTAGAGGGGCTTACTGCCCCCAGGGGGTAGTCAAATAGTTACCTTTTTGTCAGTAGTAATTTATTATACATCAAATTGATCGGAGAATTTACACTGGGAATCTGCTCAGGAAGGAATTTTTGTCTCCATTTTTAATGAATCTAAATTTTACACGAAACCAATTTTGTTTAAAGTGTTTATAATTCGCTTAGACACTATTTGATAGCAACACAGAAAGTGCATCGCAGAGATTAACTCTTCGCCTCGTGAGGATAGCAAGTAGTTGAAGAAAAATATTAACGGAGAAGCAGACCAAATGGGTTAAAGATTGAGAGGAAGCAACATGTATCGGTAATCTATCAGGATGAGGAAACCTATGAAGTCAGTATGACTATTTAGGCACGGGGATAGGAGGAGCTGGATCTCTTCGTACTAGACCAGATTGACTCATGGGTGTTTCTAACTATTTTGAAACCGTACGGGACCATCGATACCCAGACCCTGCATAAAACATGGACATAGTACGGCTCTTGCATCACCGATCTCACCCTCCTGACCAAGTGTGTCCATGATACAAGTCGATGGAGCGAGATAACTATTACTTATACTATATGAATACACTACACTACATAGATATATATATTATATATATATATTATAGATATATATAATATCATATCTAGTATATAGATATTATACCCTCTATGACGATATATATTATATGCAATTGAACGGAGCTACCACACTAACACACCTGATCATTTTATTGCGGTAATACTCACAACGAGAAAAATAGAAAGGAGGTAACTGTTTACGATCCACACATGTAAACACGTCCCCTTCAAAACCAGACATGAACCGACAGTCAGCTACGTGGGTTTGCAACTAAAAGGCTTTAACACAGTCGACACGTTACCTCCTTTCATTTTCTATTGTTTTCCGCAATAAGACTTTTATCTAAAGATAAATTTCTATATAATCATCTAAATAACACAAAATTGTATATATTCATATAATAATCACTCTATCTTTATCTCTCTATAGGTAAAATATATATATATAGGTGATAATGGCACTGACTATATTGCAAGACTTGAGCGCATAGACACGAGGCAAGTCAATGACAAATCACAAGCAAAAAAGTTTGGTAACTACGCTGGGTGTCCATGGACAGCAAAGAGGAAACCCAGCTGTGCATGACGACTGAACCAACAGCAAAAACCGCCCGATGGAGTCACCTGCAGTCCATGCGGTAAGAAGTGATAAACAAGGTCGTAGGAATACCACCTGTGCAATCTACATTGGGAGCCATTGACTACGCTAATTAGCCATTACAGACTGCAGACGGTGAACGGGAGTAGTGACAGGGCAGACCACCCTTACAAGATAGACGAGCCCAGTCGAAAACACAGCCATTACAGAAGACCTAGAACGGTTTATGTTACAGTGACATCTGTGGGCAGAAGAGGCACTCCGAGGACCTCTATAGAGCGCCTGGTACATGTGCACTCAAGTTTATAAAGGAGGTGTTGAGGAACTCATGGAAAACTATAGAAACCACGGCAGCCAGTTTTACCTATTCCAGACAACCTCATTGATCCGAGTACAGTTGAAATGCTTGCTGTATCCTGGGTAGCACCCAACCTCCGAGAGCTGGACGAGGTCTTCAAACGCTGACTGCTGTTTATTGTTATAGTATTGTGGGGATTGTTTGTGGTGTTGTCTCTGTAAACTGTAGCAATAGATGGCAATAAAAATAACAAATCACAACAAAAAAATAATGGGGTGAGTAGGAGAAGAAAAGAATTAGTATTCAGTGAGAATCCACAGATCTCTGAATGCTCTTTGTTTTCTTCTTCGAGGATGTGGGTCCCTGCAATTGCACCAGAGGTGGTACCCCTAATATATATATATATATATATATATATATATATATATATATATATATATATATATATATATATATATATATATATATATAAAAATCACGAGAGATGTCCATCCCCTGGACCACTACCTGACAGACAGTTCCCATTTAAAAAAAACACTGGAAAAGTGTGTAGCGTAGTGTAACATATTTCGTCCAAAACTAGATCGTTGTATTTAGAATATTCCTCAAACGTGCACCCTTAAGATAGCACGTGTCACAGGGGTTGTTAAACGCTAATCTCCTTATTTGATGACGTGTTGAACTGAGCCAGTTATTTAAATTCCAGCTGCGATTGGGCACACGCGAGAGGATGAGCAACCTTGCTAATTTTGATGTACAAACTACACATCAGAAAATGAAGAAAGGACTACGTTTCGGTCTTTTTTGAACCATTATTAAACCGTGTAATTACACGACGGTCTACGACGGACCGAAATGTCCTCGTTTCTTTATTTTCTGGTGCGTGGTTTGGTCATCATGTCTTCAGCCTCGTTATTGTGACTCATCATTAGCTACATTTGTTGGTACCAATCTTGAGGTTATCTTGAGATGATTTTTAGTGTCCCCGCGGCCCGGTCCTCGACCAGGCCTCCACCCCCAGGAAGCAGCCCGTGACAGCTGACTAACACCCAGGTACCTATTTTACTGCTAGGTAACAGGGGCATAGGGTGAAAGAAACTCTGCCCATTGTTTCTCGCCGGCGCCTGGGATCGAACCCAGGACCACAGGATCACATGTCCAGCGTGCTGTCCGCACGGCCGACCGGCTCCCAAGGAGGGTAAAAGATTTTAGACCTCCTGGGCCAGATTCACGAAGCAGTTACGCAAGCACTTACGAACCTGCCCATCTTTTCTCAATCTTTGGCGGCTTTGTTTACAATTATTAAACACTTAATGAGCTCTGAAGCACCAGGAGGCTCTTTATGTCAATAACAACAGCTGACTGGAAAATTTTCATGTTTGTAAACTGTTTAATAAATGTAACCAAAGCCGTCAAAGATTGAGAAAAGATGTACACGTTCGTAAGTACTTGGGTAACTGCTTCGTGAATCTGGGCCCTGGTCTATTGTACCACCAACTGTGTAACTATTTCATTGAGTCATGTGTACTGGACAACATCCTAACAATTTATCCAAAATTTGCTTGTCCATTTCAAAGAATGAAGAACAATTTTATTTATATTATTATTTTTAAGCTTCATCTCTTACCAACCCATCCCTGTCCTTGTGTGGCAGTGCACAATAGAAAGTCGTATTTACATATTCGTACATTGAAACATCGATTGTAACCGTGATATATATGTGTGTCCTTCAGCCTACAGTTTAGACCTATTATCTTGTGTATGACCCTCTGTCCTGTGTGACAGTGAATACCAGCATTATCCTCATTCTAATAAGACAATTGAATTCCTCAGATTAGGCAAAATTGTAATTAATTGTTGTCAATAATGATAATAATAATAATAATAATAATAATAATAATAATAATAATAATAATAATAATAATAATAATAATAATAATCTCCTCGTCACCTCCTCGCTCTCA
This sequence comes from Procambarus virginalis, assembly GCA_020271785.1. NCBI lineage: Eukaryota > Metazoa > Arthropoda > Malacostraca > Decapoda > Cambaridae > Procambarus > Procambarus virginalis. The sequence continues at coordinate 5,273 of WNGS01078363.1, read as the reverse complement.
AGTTGTAATGTACACGAAGATTGCTCAGGCCACTAACCAAACCCTTATGCACATGCGAGCCTGCCTGGAGTCGCGCATTCTGTGGGCCTCATAAAACTGCTTAATTGTTAATTGTAACTGTTAGATGTGCTCTCTTTAACGAGCTCAGTCACTCCTTGTGTGTGTGTACTCGCCTGACTGCCTGCAGGGTCCAACATGGCTCTTAGCCCCACCTTCCTAACTACTTTATATAAAGCATTTACTCATTTCTCACGCTTTTAACATAATTTACATTTAAAACTTTCATTCGAATTAGCTTCAACGAGCTCTATGTCTAATTTGTTCCACTTATTGACAGCTCTAGCACAAAGTTCCTTCTGACTTCTCTGTGACTTATTTACGTCTCGAGTTGCTATGTAAGACTCATCTTTATACTGTTCCTATCCATGAACAGTGAAGGTTTGTCTAACCTGGCAAGTCCCCTTTGAATGTTATATGTTGTTATCCTATACCCTCCTCTCTCTCTGTCTCTCCTTTCATCTAGTGTGGTAAGGTCCAGTTCTATATATGGCTTCATGCATGGAAGGAGTGTGCATCATTGCATCACCACCTTTCTTACCCTGCACACTGAAAAGTCATATACCACCTTCCTAGATCTTAAGTCTGCCTTTGATATTGCAAATAGACATGTTATCTTGAGTGAGCTTGCAAGAATGAATGTTGGTGGTCGGCTTCTTTGTTGGATCAGGGGTTACTTATCCAACAGGAAGTCATCTGTATTTTTCCAGGGGCATAGGAGTGTAACAAGAGACTTGAACTAGGTACCCCGCAGGGTGGTGTCCTCAGTCCTACCTTATTTAATATCTTAATAAACACGCTGTTAAACTCTATACCGAGCAAACCCAACGTCCACATCATTAGCTATGCTGATGATATAATGATACACACCACTGGGTATGCTAACACACAGAACACTCTTAACTCTGTATTAGATTCATGTCAGGACCTAGGTTTAATTATCTCAGCAGAGAAAACAAAGATACTAAATCGGCGCCCACCCAGGCAGGGAGGAGCTGTTCGCAAGATGCAACTATCTGATGGCTCCCAGCTTGACTATGTAAACAGATTCAAATACCTTGGCCTTGAGGTGCCACTGTATGGTCCTGTTGTATTCAGACTCTGTCGTCAGTATAAAGAGAGGCTCCGAGCTCTCAAGGCTGTTGCAGGTTATCACTCAGGCTATGGTGCCAATGTCAGAATTGTCAAAATGATGTACCTTGCATACATCAGATCTTTAGTGGATTATGCTGCACCTCTGCTTGTTTTGATGCCTGAAAGAAAGCTTGGAGGGCTTGAAAAATTGCAGAACGAAGCCCTGAGGATAATCCTTGGGTGCCCTCGTACCACAAAGATACTTAATATGAGAAAGGAACTTAATATTCTGAGCGTTGTTGATCGTGTTACTGAAATTAACTGTCAAATTGGTATAAAAATGCTTAGGCTAACTCATCCTAATCCTTGCACAGAAGCCCTCCAGACTTACTTTATTGAAGATCAGCATTGTTCCAATGGATAACAAAAACTGGAACTCAACTCAGAATGTATGGGGTTCATGATTTGTACCAAGAGAAACAACAACGGCACTTTCCTGCACCGTGGGAGGTTACACCCTTTCCAGTTTTAATCCCTCCCTTTCCACCCAAGAAGCAAATTAGAGATAAGCCCAAGCTTCGTCTTGAGGCAAAGCTCAACGCCTTAAGCCATATTGATGCTCTGTCCACAGAGCATTCTCTCTCTCAAATCATATACACTGATGGTTCCCTACACCGCACCACGGGTGCAGCTGGAAGTGCAGTTGTTCTGACAATGGGCGATGGCTTGTACTTTGAGTGGGGAGTCCGTATAAACAACTGGGCCTCTACCCTTCAGACCGAACTATTTGCCTTGATCCTTGCACTGAAATGTGTACAAGTCTCCAAACTTGATACATTAATTGTAAGTGACTCCTTATCATCCTTAAATGCTCTCAACTCTTTAAGACATAACTGTAACATGCTCGTGTCCGAAGCTAGACACAAATACAACAAAATTATTAAGGATGGTAACAGAGTCCATTTCATGTGGTCTCCATCTCATGTTGGCCTCCGAATGCATGATAGAGCTGATAAGTTAGCCAAAGAATCTGCCTTTAAAGGAGCCGTTGAGTGTAACCTTGGATTGTCAATGAGCAATCTGAGAGCAGAAGTACACCGAGAACTTCAACAAGATCTTGTAGATCTGAGGCAAAGTGAAATTGACACCAGTAATTCCATCTATCATCATACTATCATGCAAGAGGAGCCACACATCTATGGATCATCCAATAAAATCAGCAGACTTCTAGATGTTACTGCTGCTCGGCTTAGACTCGGTTACAAGTATCTCTGGGAATTCTCATTATCTGCCGATGTAGACCTGACCAAATGTAAACTGTGTCAACAAAATTATTCGCACACCCTCCGTCACTATGTGATGGAGTGCGAAAAGATACGTGAATTTAGAGACAATTCTATAACCAATGTTCCAGCGATGTGTAAATATTTCATTCAAAATGATCTGCTACCAGAAATTTTAGCCAAATATCCCCAGTTTGCTAACTGTAGGTAGTAACTGAGTGATTGTAACCTATCCACCCCTGCCCACTGGATGGGGGGCGGTGTGCAGGACAAACACATAAATTTTGACACTAGCTCTCCACATATGTCAGTTGCTTAATTTAGAACCTGTACTTGAGGTCGATCTCGAACCCATTGTTGATGTGACGACTTATATTGAATTTTGTAACTAGCTCATCAAGATTGTAACTTGCTTAGCTAAATGAATTGTGGGGTTCAGTCCCTGAGCCCATTATGTGCCTCTGTAACCCTTTCCACTACCGCCCACAAGATGGGTATGGGGTGCATAATAAATGAACTAAACTAAAATTGTGCACTCCTGGGTAACTCGCTCTCGCTTTCTCTGTTGCGGATGGTAAGCCGGGTTTTTTGAGTTTATATGCCTTTAGTCCTGTACAGAATTCTTTTGCGAACACATTGATACCAAATTGAAAAACCTAGGACGAGAATTGTGGTAACAAAGTTGAAAAGAATATACACTTTTCAGTATTATCGCACTCTAATGTAATGAGCTCTTTCTGGTACCTGCCGCCTACCTTCATCATGTCGGCGGGTGGAGCGCGATGCTGTTTTTTAAATTATATGCATATACTCCTGTTGGGAATTCTATTGCGAACACATTGATACCAAATTGAAAAACCTAGGACGAGAATTAAGGTGACAAGGTTGAAAAGACTATACACTTTTCAGTATTAGCGCCCACTACCTTGGAACATCCAAAACCACAGGAGATAGTGGAGGGCTAACTCGCCCAAAACGCAGAAGTGTTTTTGGGGGATTAATTAACTTTATCCTATGCTGGACGCATTCTAGTGAATTTATATCCATTCTATAATACAGCGACCAAAAGTGAAGTGCATATATATCTAAATGGAGCCATGCGAACAAGCTTAGATTCCACTTCAAATGCCTTGGAGTGAGCAAGAGTGAGTGAGAGTGAGTAGGAGTGAGTGAGAGTGAGTAAGAGAATGACAGTTAGTAAGAGCGAGAGTAAGAGTGAGTAAGTGTGAGTAAGAATGAGAAAGAGTTTGAGTGAGTAAGAGTGACAGTGTGAGAGAGTGAGTAAGAGTGTGACTGAGAGTAGGAGTGAGAATGAATAAGAGTGAGTAGGAATGAGTATGGGTGAGTAAGAGTATGAGGGAGTGAGTATAAGAGTGAGTGAGAGTACGAGTGGGTAAGAGTGACTGAGAGTAAGAGTAAGAGTGACTGAAGGTTAACAGAGTGTGTGTAAGAGAGAGTGAGAGTAAGAGTGAGTGAGTGTGTAAGAGTGAGTGAGAGTAAGAGTGACTGACAGTGAATAAGTGATTGAGAGTGAGTGAGAGTAAGAGTGAATAAGAGTGAGAGAGTAAGAGTGACTGAGAGTAAGAGTGAGTAAGAGTAACTGAGAGTGAGTGAGAGTAAGAGTGATTGAGAGTGAGTAAGAGTGAGTGAAAGTGGGTAAGAGTGAGTAAGAGTGAGAGTGAGTAAGAGTGAGTGAGAGTGGGTAAGAGTGAGTAAGAGTGAGTAAGAGTGACTGAGAGTAAGAGTGAGTAAGAGTGACTTAGAGTAAGAGTGAGTAAGAGTAGGAGTAACTGAAGGTGAGTAAGAGTGACAGAGTGTGTAAGAGTGAGTGAGAGTGAGTAAGAGTGAGTGAGAGTGGGTAAGAGTGAGTAAGAGTGAGTGAGAGTGGGTAAGAGTGAGTAAGAGTGACTGAGAGTAAGAGTGAGTAAGAGTGACTTAGAGTAAGAGTGAGTAAGAGTAGGAGTAACTGAAGGTGAGTAAGAGTGACAGAGTGTGTAAGAGTGAGTGAGAGTGAGTAAGAGTGAGTGAGAGTGTGTAAGAGTAAGAGTGAGTGAGAGTGAGAGTAAGAGTGAGTAAGAGTGACTGACAGTGAGTAAGTGATTGAGAGTGAGTGAGAATAAGTCGAGTGAGTGAGTGAGTAAGAGTGATTGAGAGTAAGAGTAAGAGTGAGTATGAGAGTAAGAGTGATTGAGAGTGAGAGTAAGAGTGATTGAGAGTGAGAGTAAGAGTGATTGAGTAGGAGTGATTGAGAGTAAGAGTGATTGGGAGTAGGAGTGAGAGTAAGAGTGGGAGTAAGAGTAAGAGTAAGAGTGAGAGTAAGAGTGAGTAAGAGTGATTGAGAGTAAGAGTGAGAGTAAGAGTAAGAGAGTAAGAGTGAGTAAGAGTAAGAATGAGAGTAGGAGTAATTGAGAGTAAGAGTGAGAGTGATTGGGAGTAAGAGTAAGAGTAAGAGTGAGAGTAAGAGTGAGTAAGAGTAAGAATGAGAGTAAGAGTGATTGAGAGTAAGAGTGATTGGGAGTAAGAGTGAGAGTAAGAGTGATTGAGAGTAAGAGTAATTGAGAGTGAGAGAGAGTAAGAGTGATTGAGAGTGAGTAAGAGTTAGGAAAACACTATTTGTCAAATATTGATGCTGTTCTTAAAAGATTTCCCTATTTTGCACCCGCAAGATAACGTAAGCTTTTAAGGGTTGATAGATGTTAATCTTCTTGTTTGAAGAGCTGTTCACTTGAGACAGTTAAGCAAGTCCCAGCTGTGTCTGGGTACAAGTGACAGGATGAACAACCCAGCGGGCTTTCTTCCTATTGGGGAGTGTTGTACATGCTGCTATGGCGGTGTGTCCACTCACAAGATGAGTGGCGC
>WNGS01078362.1:0-11715 GCA_020271785.1 Procambarus virginalis | reverse complement strand
CGCCGTATGTCCAGGCAGGAGTAGATACAGGGAGTTAAGCATACTTGCCACCAAAGGGTCAATGAGTACATGGCCTGGAGGAGAGTGTGGAAGAGGGGAGGCGCCGGCAGCATCTGACCTCTGGAGTCAACTCAACCGGCGCTGGAGAATAACAGCTATGATGTGTTCATGACGTCACTCCTGCTACGCTATTGAACGAGCTAAATGATTGGTCCCGCTCATTTGCTGCAATGCTATTGGTCAGTCAAATTGTAACTCTTTTGGGTGTGCCCCGAGCGCCCTGAGCTTCAGACAAAATTCATTCACGTGAGGGGGGCCAAACCCAGAGGACGTAGCTTTCAGTCTATCGGCCAATAGACTGAACACCGTCTATTCCTCACCGTCAGTTAACTCAGCATCTTTGCGATATACCACACTCGCCCAGAATCACGAGTGAGTATATTGTTCAGAAGCCTAAAGTGACAAATCTCCAGAGCGAAACAGACTGGTATCAGGTAACCCCTGGTGACAAACATCGTTGTGAGTGATTTAGAGTGAACTAAGGCAGTGCTGCCGCCTAAGTAACCTGTGTGTGTGACTTTACCACAAGTGTACCTGCATGGTACCACAGCCGCCGAAAGCCGCCACTCGTCCCGAGCGTGTACCTCAGTACCTCAGTACCTCAGTACCTCGAGCGCCCGCCGCCGCCCTCACTACTACGTGACGTCACCACCTTACGCACCGCAGTGCCAGTGTGTGTGCGTGTGTCTGTCTGTTAAGCATACAGCACGCCCTACTCACGAAATCATCTCAAGATACTGCGAGTACCCTCCGTGTCTACGAGCGAAACCAGCTATCAGGCCACCTACGAGTGCTTGTATAAATGTGCCTGAGTGAGTGAGTAAGGAAAGGTACCTTATCTGTAAGTACAAGATCTTGTCATTGTTTTATTGTCTGTGTTGATCTGAGGTATCAACCACAGTTCTTACCTTCTTATACCTGTCACAGGTTATAGGTGAATCGACGGTGAATGTGTGTTTATCTGTGTGGTATCACGGCATTTCATTCGTCTGTGAATGTGAGCTTCACATACACCACACATTTAGTTATTGTGTGATTATTATTGTGCATGTTATTGCCTGTCCCATTGACAGTGCCATTGTGTTTATTGCATATCATCATTACCGAGTATCCGGTTGGAACTCTTGTGATCCCTTTGCATACCGGCAGTTAGGTTGCCGTGTTAATGATTGGCTGTCAACTGTGTTAAGTTAGGTGCTTCGCCACGAGTGGATACGAGTCATTTAGCCACACGTCAAGAGTCTCGCTAATGCAACCATAGCTTTGCTGACGCTAGTCTTAAGTAAATCAAGCACCCTGTGTATTAGTGGTTAAGTTAGTAAATAAACTACTGTTAAGTTTTATGCGGTGTTTTCGTTGAACCACTTCTGAATACTGCCATATTACTCAAGCCTTCAGCTCTAAGTGTCTTCAACACCGAGTTGCGCAAATCACTAAACTATAAATGTGATGAGGACCCTAGGAGTCCCTTAAAGTGTTACATCATTGAGGAGATTCCAACGACCAACGTGGAGCAGGACCAGGTGAGGCTAGACTGAGAAGAGACCCACAAGGACTCTAACTCGACCTTGCTCCCAGGCACTGTACAGTTGCTCTCGTATTTTATTCTGCTAATTCCGACAGTTTCGTGAAGCGTCTTCCACATGTACATTGGCGACGTACGCATTGCTGTCGTGAAAGCAAAAAAGAAAACCCCCACAGTATTGTTTTTGAATTACGCAAAGTTGGACAGCTTTTCAATTCATAAGGGAGTGAGTTCGATAGACTGGGTCCCTTCATTTGCATAGAGTGTTTACACAGATTAAGTTTGACCCTGGGGATATCAAAGAGATATTTATTTCTGGTGTGGTGATAATGGGTCCTATTACATCTGTCCAGGGAGAGTTTCAGAGCAGGATTTGCATTTAAGAACAGGGTTTTGTAAATGTAGATGACACAAGAGAATTTGTGGAGTGAGATTATGTTTAGCATGTTTAGGGAGTTAAACAAGGGGGCTGAGTGTTGTCTGAAAGCAGAATTTGTTATTATTCTGATAGCAGATTTTTGCTGGGTGATGATGGACTTGAGATGGTTTGCAGTGGTTGAACCCCATGCACAGATACCATAATTAAGATAGGGATAGATTAGTGCATAATATAGAGAGATGAGAGCAGAGTTAGGTACATAATATCTGATTTTGGAGAGTATACCAACTGTTTTAGAGACTTTCTTAGTTATGTGTTGTATGTGGGTACTGAAGTTGAGTCTCTTGTCTAGGAATAGGCCAAGAAACTTTCCATCATTTTTATTGCTAATGTTTACATTGTCTATCTGAAGCTGAATTGCATTTGTAGATTTGCTTCCAAATAAGATGTAGTAGGTCTTTTCTATGTTAAGTGTTAGTTTGTTGGTTGACATCCATAAGTGGACTTTTTTAGTTCATTATTAACAACATTATTTAGTGTATGTGGGTTGGGGTTAGAGTAGATGAGGGTAGTATCATCAGCAAACAAAATAGGTTTCAGAATGTTAGAGACATTAGGCAGATCATTGATGTATATAAGAAATAGAAGAGGTCCCAAGATGCTGCCCTGTGGCACTCCAACGGTTATTGGTAGAGTGGGAGAGGTTATATTATTGATGGCTACACATTGGTGTCTATCACTAAGATAGGATTGGATATAGTCCAGTGCATGGCCTCGGATTCCATAATGATGGAGTTTACGTAAGAGGTAATTGTGATTAACAGTATCAAAGGCCTTTCTCAGGTCAATGAAGAGTCCAATCGGAAACTCACTTTTGTCAAGGGCTGAGTAAATTATATCAAGGAGACTAATAATTGCATCGTTGGTACTCTTTTGGGAGCGGAAGCCAAACTGACAGGGGCTAAGAATGTCGAATTTTACGAGATAGGAGTAGAGCTGTTTGTAGATAATTTTTTCAAATATTTTTGATAGTATGGGTAGGTTTGATATGGGTCTATAGTTGTTTATGTCTGCCGGATTACCTCCTTTATGAACTGGCGTTACTCTTGCTTTTTTAAGGATATCAGGGAAGGTATGACACTCAAGGGATTTGTTGAACAGCAGAGCTATAGGTGGCGCAAGGGCATGGGAGGCGCTCTTGTATACAATGGATGGGATTTCACTGATGTTCCCAGCTTTGGTTTTTAGTGAGTGTATGATGGACACAACATCTGTCGGGCTGACTGGTGAAAGGAGAAGAGAGTTTGGATAGCTGCCTGAGAGATATGTGTTGATATGTGTCTGAGTCTGTGGGATTTTACTTGCAAGGTTAGCACCAATCGATGAAAAGAAGCTATTAAATTCATTCGCCATTTCTAAATCAGATGACGGTGTAAGGCCATCCTTAGAGAGTGTTATCTGGTTGTGGGAGTGTTGTTTAGTTCTTAGGATATTAGAGATGGTATTCCATGTGCTTTTCATGTTGCCTTTTGCTTCTTTGAGTCTAGTCTCATAATATGAAAGTTTAGCTTTTCTTATGATACTGGTAAGCACAGATGAGTACCTTTTAACTACTTCCTTTGTAACTAGGCCACTCCTAAAATTCTTTTCATATTCATGTTTTTTGTTGATTGATTTAATTATGCCACTTGTGAGCCACGGGTTATTTTTTCTTTTATCAGTTACTTGTTTGGTAAGGAGGGGACAGTGAGTGTTGTAGAGGCTTAGAGTTTTGGAGAGAAAGAGGTTAGTTAATGAGTTTATATCCTGTATATTATTAAATTCCGATTCCCAGTTAACGAAGTGCATTAGAGAGATTTCCTAAAGCTGATTCACTGTGTAGCCTGAATGAGAGTTTCTTGGTTTCTGGTGGTGTTGTGTCCATGTTTGCTATGAGGAAGGTAGGATAGTGGTCAGTTGTTCTGTCATAAATTACCCCAGATGTAAGGGGAGCTGTTATATTAGTCCATAGGTGATCCAGGGTAGTGGCAGATGTTTGAGTGACTCGGGTGGGCTTGGTGATTGTGGGGATTAGCATACAGGAGTGCATGCTGTTACGGAAATAGTCAACTTGAGGGTTGTTTTGAAGACCCAGGTCAATATTGAAATCACCTCCCAGAATGATGTGATTTTTGTTGAGATTGTTATTTATGATAAGATTCCTTACGTTCTCTGAAAATGAAGCTATGTTGGTATTAGGAAATCTATAGATGGCACCGATAGTCAGGGAGGATTTAAGGGATTTACTGGAGAACTTGGCAAAAGTATATTCACAATAGTCGTCTCTATCACTAATAACACTATTGCAAATGAATGTATCTTTGTAATATATTGCTGTGCCACCTCCTTTTTTAATAGGCCTGCAGTTATGAATGGCTTTATAACCAGCTAAGTTGTAGAGTTGGGTATAGGCATTACTTAGCCAAGTTTCTGTTAAAATGATGAATGATAATTTAGTACCTAATGCTGTAAGTAGAGCATTTATATCATCAAAATGTTTACCAAGTGACCTGACATTTTGGTTGTAAACTGATAAGCAGGTGCTATTTAGGAGTTTGTTTTTTGCAAGATTTGTTGTGTAATACCTGCAATAATGATGATCAATGTGCTGATTTGTGTGGATATGGGACAGAAGATTTCGATCAGGATCAATATCAGTAACCATATAGATAAAATAATGTCACGATAATATAAGATAAGCAATTACATGAACAGTTAAATACTAAATCTGCTGTAAATAGAAAGTAATTATAGCAAAACACAACAATACAATAATATAACAATACAATAAAAGCTTACAAAATACTAAGTCTGCTAAAATTAGAGAATAATTATAGCAAAACACAACAATAAATGCAAGTAAACAAAAGAATATAAACAATTAGAAGTAGAATAAGGACACTAGATAGCCATGGAGGAAACACAAGTTTGGTGGAGAGAACAAAAAATCAGTAGAGACTGTCTAGATGAATATATAAAAATTTGACAAATGATAATTGTAAAGTAAAATAATCTTAAAGATAATAAATTTTAATTAGCTTATTTTTAACCTATAATTAGTATGAACTTAATTAAGAGAACAAAATGAGATCAATAATTACTTTTCAATAGATGACATAAATCAATACAATTAAATTTAAAATTTAAAAATAGGGTAAGATTAGATTTAAGAGTAAAATTTTACAATGATACTGAGGTAGATGCTTGGATAAGTGCATGGAGACTTGACGGATTATTTAGAAGATCATATGAATGAGAGAACATTAGGTAAATGGTAAGGCAGAGACAGCACCTTGGACAAAGTTAGATTAAGTTAGGTTAGGCTCAGGCACTGAAAGAGTTATTTTAAGTACTGGTATTGGTCGGGTTCAGGTTTTCAGATATACCACAATCACTAAAGAAGGCCAGTAGTTGTTGGTCACACTTTATTTCATATCTTTTTCCTGCACTTTCCTTCTTAGCAATGATCGTTCCATTCCTAGTGTAACACTGCTTGATAAGACCAGGGTTCAGTTTGCGAATTTGACGCAGCCTGAAGAGGAGGGATCCACGCTGTTTTGTAAGACACTCATTTATATAGAGGTTGATTTTTTGCTTAGCAGCTGATTGTATAAGGTCAAACTTAACAGAGGGATCTGCAAGTTTGATGAGCATTCTCCTACTGCTACGGGGACTGTTTTTATCTATCCTGATAGCTGATTTGATAGCAACATTGACTTTGATCTTTGAATTAATTAGGGTGTGGGCTATGTTACAACAATTCTCACCTTGTTGTTCATCAGGTAGATCAGTAGAGCTAATTATCAGGGAGTCATGAGGTTGTTGCTGCTCTAGGTCATCTTCGGAAGCCGCCTGGTGAATGTGAAGGAGATCGATCTGTTTTTCCAGCTTTTGAAGGAGGTCGCTTTGAGCTGAGGGGGTTTCCTCTGCCTGAACCTTCCGTATTTGATCCATTGCATCATTTGCAACAGTTTGTAGGTTGAGAATTTCTTGGTTGTTGTTCGTCGATGATTCAAGGAGGCGATATATGGTATGTTGTTGTTGGGTGACTGTGGCTTGGAGGGCCGAAATAGCTTCAGATTGCCTTAGCACAAGGTTGTGAAGTTTCTGCAGCCATGGGTTACTTCTGAGAGGTTTGAAGTTTAGACAGGGAGCCATAGATTGGATGAATTCTAAAGCTAGAGATTCAAGTTGAGTTGAAGGGGGGGAGTGAGGAGGGGGAGCGGATGCTGTGTTTACCAACATCGGCGAGGATTGCAGCGTTGCCAGTGTTCCATTCAGATCTCTAGGAGTTAAGGATGGAGAGCGAGAGGCACCCCTACCTTGCTTGTTGCTATGTTTGGGCATATTTTCGTCGATAGATTCTTGATAGTGTTCCTAGAGATAGATACTTGGAGAATTATAGTGGGGATAGGCGTATGGTGAACGCTTGGCAGCAGGGTCGTAGATAGGCAGGCGAAAATTGGGTAATTTTGGTTGATTTCTGTTGAGGTTCACTGTGAGTTATGGCATATTAAGTCTCCATGCACTTAACTCATGCTGGGCAGCAGTTAGGCCATGCAGCGTTGAGTGGAGACGAAATTAACACAAATTTTCTGCAGAGGTGCCGGTGCCGGTCCACCCGCCAGCGCTTCCCGCCAATCTTGTCAATAGGGTATAATGGTGCTCGTGGCACAGTCTGATTAGGCTTACCAACAGTTTGACACACAACACAGTTGTAGCAATATCTGACCACATCTTTTTTAAGTTTCGGCCAATAAAAAAGTTTACAGATCTTATGATACATACTGGTAATGCCTTGATGGCCTCCCATCAGGTCATCATGAGCAGCTTGCAATACCTGCTCCCGATACTCTGTTGGCACAACGAGCTGGGTGTTAAACTCACAATCCTCTGATGAGGGAGTTCCTGATGGTCTCCATCTTCTCATCAGACATTGATCCTTGAAATAACAACCCGTACTCTCCTCCAAAGTATCGATGGAGTCGGCTGCTTCTGCATAACACTCAGCTAGACTGGGATCAGTACTCTGTAACTTACGCAAGGTCTGGAACTCTACAACTGGAACGAGCGGGCAAGGAAGTGGTACCTGGGCCACATCTTCCAGACCATCTGGGTCAGAATAAATTAGGGCTTTGGCACCGGCCTCACTCTCGACATCCACGTGAGCTATAAATGTATCTTCAAGGTCCACCTCCACCTCCCTGTCTGAAGGGGTCCTGGCCTCGAGAACATCCACCTTGGTAGTAGCAGGACTTACCACATTCTGCTTACCCATGGATCTGGTCACAACACAGGCTGGATAAATGACACCATCATCCTCATCTGGTTGAGCCAGTACTGCATTAGGTTTAGTATACATAACAGGACAATCGGTCCCACTAAATTTACATTTATCGAAGTCATTACCTACAATTATATCAATCCCAGGAATGGGCAACTGCTCACTGACTGCTACAGTGCACCAACCTGGTGTAATAGAAGAATTCAGATTAACCTTAATTAATGGTACACGCTGGATAAGCCCTCCAAGTCCCTGCAATAACACTACCTCTCCAGTGTCTTCTGTGCTAACATCAGTAAGAACACTGCGAGAAATTAAAGACTGGGAAGCACCAGTGTTCCTTAACAACTGAACTGGTTTCCAGGTTCCACTAGTACATAATAGGGTTCCCGAATGTAGGTATGGATCAAAATTAGTCATCCACTTGGGCATGACTGAAGCAACATTGGCATTAATGGTTTGCAAACCCCTACTCATAATTAGACCAGTTGGTCTCAACTCTGGGTGCAAAGCATAACATGAATTTACCACATGACCTCTTCTCCTGCAATGCGTGCAATACCTGCTAGTGGTCGGAATAGCCGAACCCACTGCAGGCTTATTCACAACATTACTTGAGGTTGACAACCCTGTCAGTTGTTTCTCAGATTTAGGCTTTACAGGAGAAGGGTTAAGGGGAGAAGGTGAAGTAGCTGGTCGAGTCTGGAAAACATGATTTTTATGAGCATAATGATTAGTTTTGGCATTGAAATGATTAATGGGTGCTCTAAAAGGCACTTTAGTAAGTAGTTCACGCTCATCAGCTAGCTTGGCTAATTTTATAAGATCATTGGTTTGTTTATTTTCAGCCATAAACAAAGCTAATTTCTCTGGTAGACATCCCATTACTTCCTCAGTTACTATGAGGTCTCTCAAAGTCTCAAACTCTGAAATATTAAGTGCTTTAATCCATCTGTTAAAGTGATTTAATTTTACTCTTACAAAATCAGAAATAGTCTACCTTGAGGATACCTTGAGGTGCTTCCGGGGCTTATCGTCCCCGCGGCCCGGTCATCGACCAGGCCTCCTGGTTGCTGGACTGATCAACCAGGCTGTTGGACGCGGCTGCTCGCAGCCTGACGTATGAGTCACAGCCTGGTTGATCAGGTATCCTTTGGAGGTGCTTATCCAGTTCTCTCTTGAACACTGTGAGGGGTTTGCCAGTTATGTCCCTTATGTGTAGTGGAAGCGTGTTGAACAGTCTCGGGCCTCTGATGTTGATAGAGTTCTCTCTCAGAGTACCAGTTGCACCTCTGCTTTTCAACGGGGGTATTCTGCACATCCTGCCATGTCTTCTGGTCTCATGTGATGTTATTTCTGTGTGCAGGTTTGGGACCAGCCCCTCTAATATTTTCCACGTGTAAATTATTATGTATCTCTCCCGCCTGCGCTCAAGGGAATACAGATTTAGGCTCTTTAGTCGGTCCCAATAGTTTAGATGTTTTACCGAGTGGATTCTAGCAGTAAAGGATCTCTGCACGCTCTCCAGGTCAGCAATTTCACCAGCAGTGAAAGGGGCTGTCATTGTGCAGCAGTACTCCACTCTAGAGAGCACAAGCGTTTTGAAAAGTGTCATCATCGGTATAGCATCTCTAGTGTGAAAAGTTCTTGTTATCCAACCTGTCATTTTTCTTGCAGTTGTGACGGCTACTTTATTGTGTTCTTTAAAGGTAAGGTCTTCCGACATGAGTACACCCAGATCCTTTACATTGCCTTTTCGTTCTATGTTATGATTTGCCTGAGTTTTGTACGTGGTTTCCGTTTTTATATTTTCATTTTTTCCATAGCGCATGAGCTGGAACTTGTCTTCGTTAAACACCATATTATTTTCTGTAGCCCATAGAAAGACCTGATCTACATCTGACTGGAGGTTCGCCGTGTCCTCTATGTTGCCTACTCTCATGAAGATCCTAGTGTCATCTGCAAAGGATGATACAGTGCTATAGGTTGTGTTCTTGTCTATGTCCGATATAAGGATGAGAAAAAGTACTGGAGCAAGCACAGTACCCTGGGGGACTGAGCTCTTAACGGTTGACGGGTTGGATTTTATTTTGTTGACTATTACACATTGGGTTCTGTTGGTCAGGAAATTGTAGATCCATCTGCCTACTTTTCCGGTAATTCCTTTTGAGCGCATTTTATGGGCAATAACACCATGGTCACATTTATCAAAAGCTTTTGCGAAATCTGTGTAAATTACATCAGCGTTTTGTTTGTCTTCCATAGCATCTAATGCCATATCATAGTGGTCCAGCAACTGCGACAGGCAAGAGCGCCCTGTTCTGAAACCATGTTGTCCGGGGTTATGGAGATGCTGTGATTCCATGTATTTTGTGATCTTACTTCTTAGCACTCTCTCAAAATTTTTATGATGTGCGATGTTAGTGCTATCGGTCTGTAATTTTTTGCCTCTGCCTTATTTCCTCCTTTATGAAGTGGTGCTATCTCTGCTGTTTTTAGTATATCAGGAATAACGCCAGTATCTAGGCTTTGTCTCCACAGAATGTGAAGGGCCTGCGATAGTGGTTTTTTACAGTTCTTGATGAATATGGAGTTCCAAGAATCCGGGCCTGGTGCGGAGTGCATAGGCATACTGTTTATGGCTTCTTCAAAATCCAGTGGGGATAGGGTGACGTCTGATATATGATTTGATGTTGGTATCATATCCATGAAAAATTCATTTGGGTTATCGATCTTTAGTGCGTTTAATGGCTCGCTGAAGACAGAGTCGTATTGCTTCCTCAGTAGCTCGCTCATTTCTTTGTTGTCATCGGTGAAAGTTCCATCTTCCTTTCGCAGGGGCCCGATACTAGATGTGGTTTTTGATCTTGATTTTGCATAGGAGAAAAAATATTTCGGGTTTCTCTCTATTTCACTGATGGCCTTTTGCTCTCTTTCCCTCTCCTGCGTTTTGTATGATTCTTGTAGCTTGAGTTCAATTTTTCCTATTTCGCTACCTAACCTTCTTCGCCGTTCCTGAGATAGGGTGCGACTCTCAAGTTGTACCGCGATTCGTTTTCTTCGCCTATATAGGGAACGACGTTCTCGTTCCAATCTGCATCTCTTCCTCTTTTTTCTTAGGGGGATGCGGTTTGTACATATTTCTAGTGCTATTGAGCTTATTTTTTCCAGGCACTGGTTCAGGTTCGCATTTCCTAGCTGTTCTTCCCAGTTTATTTCTGTGAAGTCCTGGTTTATTTGCTCCCAGTTTATCTGTTTATTATTGAAGTTGAATTTGCTGAAATCTCCTCCACCGGGAATCTGGACTGGTTTTGAAGGTCTATTCCCCATGGTTGTCATAACTTCAATTAAGTTGTGATCTGAGTAACAGGTATTTGTAATCATTATGTTCCTGATCAATTCATCATTATTAGTGAAAATGAGGTCCAGCGTGTTCTCCTTCCTGGTTGGTTCTACTATTTGCTGGTTTATGGCAAACCTGTCGCACATCCGTAGCAGGTCATTTGCATGTGCCTGTTCATTAGGCTACTTCCTGGTATTCTTTCTGATATTACTGTATTAGCCAGGTGCTTCCATTTCAGGTGCCGTAGGTTGAAGTCCCCAAGCAGAATGATGTTCGGAGCTGGATTTGTGAGGTTTTCCAAGCAGTGTTCTACTTTCATTAGTTGGTCTTTAAACTGCTGAGGGTTTGCCTCCGTGACTTATATACAAGGACAATAACTACATTTATAATCTCTATTTTGATTATCAGCACTTCCACCATATCAGTCTGGTCTTGTGTTCTTTTTAAACTTCTGAATTTTATTCTATGTGCCTCTGGGATCTGCTGGTAAGCATTTAAAATACTTTGCTGAACAAATTTAAAATCGAAAGAATTCTCAGCAGGCAATGATGCAAATACCTCTTGAGCTTTACCCTTAAATTGTCCTTGTAGAATGCTAACCCATTGATCTACAGGCCAGTTCATGCTGACTGCTAGTTTCTCAAATGCAAGAAAAATATTTCTGGATCTTCTTCATTAAACTTAGGCAAATCTACATGTTTACTGTACTTAGAAGAACTATTTGTACTCTCTGGATTATTACTAGTGTCACCCAAACCTGCCGCAATCCTCTGCTGTTCTAACTTGTTATTATTTTCAGCCATAACTGCTGAATTTCTAATTGTTTAGTCTGCTGCTCTGTTTGTATAGTTTGTTGCTCTGCTAGACGTAACTGAGCCTCCAACTCGGGATGTCTCGTCTGGTTCTGCAACTGCAACCTTTCCTTATCTGCTGCCAACTCAAGTTGTTTTTGCTGGTTCTGCAACTCCAACCTCTGCTTGTCTGCTTCCATCCTCTGCTTGTCTGCTTCCATCCTAGCCATTTCTAATTTTGTCTCCACTCCAACTTTAAGATTGCCACCTTGTCACTTGACTCTTCTTCTAATC
>WNGS01078354.1:0-11976 GCA_020271785.1 Procambarus virginalis | reverse complement strand
CTTATATATGCAGCCGGTATTTTTCATTTAAAGTTTATCTTTAACATTAGGATTGGGGTTATGCAGTTCCCAAGTTTATTTATTATTGTGATTGAAAGCACTACGTCTTAATCATTCTTTATGTTTAACGGGGGCTTTTAACTTGTTCATTTCATGGATAAAACCTTGTATTGGTTTTAGTTAGTTACAGAATCCATTTTTTGAACCACCTGTAAAGTGAGTCCTAATGAGTTTGCAATTAAATTACAGTATTTCTCTCCGATGATTCTTCTCAATGATTTCTCTTAGGTAAACGTATTCGAAGCCTTCTATGTTGCTAAATGTTCTTATTCATTCATCACATCAACATTACTTATGCCACATCCATTGTAAAAACCAGGATTAATTGACAAAGTAATATATTATCCTATACTGTTTATGTGGCCTGAGAACGTAAATTTCTATCAAGTCCCTCCTAACTTCACATAGGCCTATACTTCTACAAAATCTGTCTTAGCCTCATGCAAGCCGAGTAAACCAGGAATGTTTGTGTCTACTTCTCACTCTATGTCGGAGCTGTCGGCATAGCAGTGCTGGACCGAGATTCACGAAGCTCCATGTATTTCTTCATAAGTAGGTGTGCTACAAAGGTTCTTAAGTACTCGCTAAGAAGAGGCCTACGTACGATTCATGAAGGTGTTCTTGTGAAGTTATTAGCATTTTTCAAGTAGTTCACTTAAGTCTCACTTGGTGTCACTGGGGTTTTCGTTTAGCCAATCAGAGAGAAGGCAACATTCTTCTTACAGGTTTAGCCAATCATGACGCTGGCTTATCAGAGCTCGTCGGCTGTCACCTGCCACCTATTTACATCAAATTTTCTTATAAAATTAGTATATTTCGAAGTAAAACTGTTTTTTTTTCAACTTATACAGTCAGCACCGACATTGAAGTAAACAAATATGCGACATTTTTTGTTTACCAACTTAATTCTAAGAGATATTGTGTGACTTTCCTAGTAGCTCGGAAAATTTAGAGGCAATACCTTCACAATTATTTTATATATATTTACCTTAATTTACCAAAGGGCCACAAACTGTCTGGTGCTCTCGACGAGTACAGAACTCCGGCGCTTGTTTAAGGTCCCGCCAATTGTCCTAATGCTATTTTATAGTTGGAGTTTGGCATTTACAGCTTCAGCCGTAGGTGATTCCTTGGATTTTTAACCCTCTGAGTGAAAAAAACATCTCATGTTTTCAGTTCTAGTTGAGAGGACACATTTTCCAACGCTATATCTGTGATTGCCCTGTTATCAGTGACTTCAAACCAAATGGTATGAGGTACTTTGAGCTCTATAATTACTTCATACACTCTGGAATATTGAAAGATATTTTTGTGCTGTACCCAGATTTTGCTAGTGTAGGCTAATAGATTAGCCTTACATTTCTGGTTCTCTCTTGATTCCATGGATGACTGGCCGTCCTAGGTGGGGATGTTGAATGAGCTTTCAGCTGTTTTTTTATTTATACTGTGTGATCCTTCACATAGAATAGGGAAGCAGCACATTGTTGTACTCACCTAGTTGTACTCACCTAGTTGTGCTTGCGGGGGTTGAGCTCTGGCTCTTTGGTCCCGCCTCTCAACCGTCAATCAACAGGTGTACAGTTTCCTGAGCCTAATGGGCTCTATCATATCTACACTTGAAACTGTGTATGGAGTCAGCCTCCACCACATCGCTTCCTAATGCATTCCATTTGTCAACCACTCTGACACTAAAAAGTTCTTTCTAATATCTCTGTGGCTCATTTGGGCACTCAGTTTCCACCTGTGTCCCCTAGTGCGTGTGCCCCTTGTGTTAAACAGCCTGTCTTTATCAACCCTGTCGATTCCCCTGAGAATCTTGAATGTGGTGATCATGTCCCCCCTAACTCTTCTGTCTTCCAACGAAGTGAGGTTTAATTCCTGCAGTCGCTCCTCGTAGCTCATACCTCTCAGCTCGGGTACTAGTCTGGTGGCAAACCTTTGAACCTTTTCCAGTTTAGTCTTATGCTTGACTAGATAGGGACTCCATGCTGGAGCCGCATACTCCAGGATTGGTCTGACATATGTGGTATATAATGTTCTGAAAGATTCCTTACACAAGTTTCTAAAGGCCGTTCTTATGTTAGCCAACCTGGCATATGCTGCTGATGTTATCCTCTTGATATGAGCTTCAGGGGACAGGTCTGGCGTGATATCAACCCCCAGGTCTTTCTCTCTCTCTGACTCTTGAAGTATTTCATCTCCAAATGATACCTTGTATCTGGTCTCCTGCTTCCTACCCCTATCTTCATTACATTACATTTGCTTGGGTTAAACTCTAACAGCCATTTGTTCGACCATTCCTGCAGCTTGTCCAGGTCTTCTTGAAGTCTCAAGCTGTCCTCCTCTGTCTTAATCCTTCTCATAATTTTGGCGTCGTCAGCAAACATTGAGAGGAATGAGTCTATACCCTCTGGGAGATCATTTACGTATATCAGAAACAGGATAGGTCCAAGTACAGAGCCCTGTGGGACTCCACTGGTGACTTCACGCCAGTCTGAGGTCTCACCCCTCACTGTAACTCTCTGCTTCCTATTGCTTAGGTACTCCCTTATCCACTGGAGCGCCCTACCTGTTACTCCTGCCTGTTTCTCCAGCTTATGCATCAACCTTTTATGGGGTACTGTGTCAAAGGCTTTCCGACAGTCCAAAAAAATGCAGTCCGCCCACCCTTCTCTTTCTTGCTTAATTTTGTCACCTGATCGTAGAATTCTATCAAGCCTGTAAGGCAAGATTTACCCTCCCTGAACCCATGTTGATGGGTTGTCACGAAGTCTCTTCTCTCCAGATGTGTTACTAGGTTTTTTCTCACAATCTTCTCCATCACCTTGCATGGTATACAAGTTAAGGACACTGGCCTGTAGTTCAGTGCCTCTTGTCTGTCACCCTTTTTGTATATTGGTACTACATTAGCAGTCTTCCATATTTCTGGTAGGTCCCCCGTTTCCAGTGACTTACTATACACTATGGAGAGTGGTAAGCAAAGTGCTCCTGCACACTCTTTCAATACCCATGGCGAGATTCCATCCGGCCCAACAGCTTTTCTCACATCCAGCTCCAATAGGTGCTTTTTGACCTCATCTCTTGTAATTTCGAACTATCCAAGGTCACCTGGTTTGCTGCCACCTCTCCCAGCGCCGTGATATCTCCCTGTTCTATTGTAAAGACCTCCTGGAACCTTTTGTTGAGTTCTTCACACACCTCTTTGTCATTCTCTGTGTACCTGTCCTCGCCCACCCTAAGTTTAATCACCTGTTCCTTCACTGTTGTCTTCCTCCTGATGTGACTGTGTAGTAGCTTTGGTTCAGTCTTGGCTTTATTAGCTATATCATTTTCATACCTTTTCTCAGCTGCTCTTCTCACACTGACATACTCGTTCCTGGTTCTCTGGTATCTCTCTCTACTTTCTGGTGTTCTGTTATTACGGAAGTGCCTCCATGCCCTTTTGTTCAGCTCCTTTGCTTTCATACATTCCCTATTAAACCACGGATTCTTCCTTTGCCTCTCTGTTTTTTCCTGTTGGGCTGGGACAAACCTGCTTACAGCCTCCTGACATTTTTAGGTGACATAGTCCATCATGTCTTGTACGGACTTGGTTCCGAGTTCTGTGTCCCAATGTATATCGCATAGGAATTTATTCATCTCCTCATAGTTTCCCTTTCTGTACGCCAGCCCTTTGGTTCCCAGTTCTTTTTTGGGGGTGATAATTCCTAGCTCAACCAGGTACTCAAAGCTCAATACACTATGATCACTCATTCCCAAGGGGGCTTCCAACTTAACTTCCCTTATATCCGACTCATTTAGGGTAAATATCAGATCAAGCAAGGCTGGTTCATCCCCTCTTCTCATTCTTGTCGGTCCCTTGACGTGTGACTTAGAAAGTTTCTTGTTGCCACATCCAGCAGCTTAGCTCTCCATGTGTCTGGGCCTCCGTGTGGGTCTCTGTTCCCCCAATCTATCTTCCCATGGTTGAAGTCTCCCATGATTAGAAGTCTGTGTTGTGTATACGTAAGCATGTTAAAAATTCAAATACATTGTTTGAGAGGAGTCTTGTAGAAACTGGTAATAGTAATTTTAATATAATGTTTTCATGATTAAGTGTTTATCTCTTGTGAAAATCGTGAAGTTGTTGTTTAGTCAGAGTTGATTTGTTTTTCGTATTGAGGCTGGTATTTTCTCCCCTGATTCCATGTATGACTAACCATCCTGTGAGATGGGAGTATTAGATGACCTTATAGCTAGTTTTTAATCTATGCTGTGAAATCTTTCATATAGAATATGGTAGCAGCACATTGCTGTGTATACCTAAGCTTAATAACAAAAATTATCGGTAATAAAGGTTTTTAAATTATAGCTTGTATTATTATTATTACCAGTATTATCCTTATTAGATCATAAATGTTAACCATGGATCATTAAGATATTGATAAGTAATGTTAGTCATTTTTTAATCATTCACTAAATTTTGCACAAAGTCTAAATTTTTCACTTATTTGGATATACAGTACAAAAGATATGATGAACGTAAGACAGAAATATTTGTTCCATTATATTTTTTATTTAAAACCTGCATCAATATTTTTACAGCTGACTGGATTTGTTTTACTCACAGGTACACTTATACTTTTAAAAAACAAGTTAGGTTTATTGTTATACACAGAGCCAAATTGTGTAACAGAGGAAAAGGTCTTGGACACCCATTTGTTCAATTCATGTAGAGGAATCAGCCGAGCGATCTACCTCATCACATAATGATAAATTTAAACCATCTTTGTTAGGCCATGACAAATTAAAGGCAGCACAATCTCCAATCTGTAGTGTGAATACAGAAAAAAATACTGTAGAATATACAACATAATAAGAGTTGAATAAAAAATGCCGCAAAAATTATGTTAGGTTTGTCCTAGTTAAAATTTAATAATAAATGAGAGTATTTTTGCAATTAATGGAATATGAATATGTATAATGTGCAAGGTGCCTGACTGGGATGTCTCGGACACAAGACGATTTGACAAAGCTCGTTTTCTCTTTGCTTAAATTGTATTTAAGTTGTATTTAAGAATTATATATATATATATATATATATATATATATATATATATATATATATATATATATATATATATATATATATATATATATATATATATATCTATATATATCTATATATATATATATATATATATATATATATATATATATATATATATATATATATATATATATATGCGAACAAGCCTGAATGGTCCCCAGGACTATATGCAACTGAAAACTCACACCCCAGAAGTGACTCGAACCCATACTGCCAGAAGCAATGCAACTGGTATGTACAGGGACGCCTTAATCCGCTTGACCATCACGACCAGACAAAAGGAAGCGATAGCCGAAGCTATATGAACCACTTCCCCGCCGGCACTCGGATGTTAATCTTGGGCATAGCATTTTATCAAATCACCTCATTTTTGGGGGCAACACGTGAGGAACACAAATGCGAACAAGCCTGAATGGTCCCCAGGACTATATGCAACTGAAAACTCACACCCCAGAAGTAACTCGAACCCATACTGCCAGGAGCAACGCAACTGGTATGTACAGGGACGCCTTAATCCGCTTGACCATCAAGACCGGACAAAAGGAAGTGATAGCCGAAGCTATATGAACCACTTCCCCGCCGGCACTCGGATGGTAATCTTGGGCATAGCATTTTATCAAATCACCTCATTTTTTAGGGCAACACGTGAGGAACACAAATGCGAACAAGCCTGAATGGTCCCCAAGACTATAAGCAACTGAAAACTCACACCCCAGAAGTGACTCGAACCCATACTGCCAGGAGCAACGCAACTGGTATGTACAGGGACGCCTTAATCCGCTTGACCATCATGACCGGACAAAAGGAAGTGATAGCCGAAGCTATCCTTTATATAGCTGATAGTGATATATATAGAATAGAAGTGATAGCTAGAATAAAGTGATAGCCGAAGCTAAACCTGTACATACCAGTTGCGTTGCTTTACTATAAAACCAAGAAAACGGCCAGCCTACTCATGAGAAACTCTCCAGACACTGAGCAGAACGCTCTAAAAGAGACAAACGTCGTCTATGACTTCAAATGTCCTCTTGGGGACTGTAAGCCCCAAAAAACTCAGTATATAGGCAAGACAACAACATCTCTTTCCAGGCGTTTAACAATGCATAAGCAACAGGGCTCCATTAAGGAACATATACTCTCTTCCCACAACCAAACCATCACCAGAGAAATCTTAACAAACAACACAGAAATCATCGATAGATACA
The DNA here is from genome assembly GCA_020271785.1 of Procambarus virginalis. Taxonomy (NCBI): domain Eukaryota; kingdom Metazoa; phylum Arthropoda; class Malacostraca; order Decapoda; family Cambaridae; genus Procambarus; species Procambarus virginalis. The sequence goes on along the minus strand of WNGS01078354.1, from coordinate 5,622 downwards.
GTGACAACAGGCGGCTTGACATCTGCGAGGCACTACGCATCAAGAAGTCAACACAGCAATCAACAGCCAATTAACGTACAACTATATTCTACCCACTTCAAGACTCCGCTCCAATATAGAAACATCAAGAAATATGGGCCAATAGGCATTCTGCAGTTGTATTGGGACCCGACTTCTACTTCTACAAATCTATGCCCCGTTTTCCATGTTCTGTGTTTCACCCCACTAATGTATTACATCACCTCACCCAAATGCAGGTATAAGAGCCAATGTTTGTTTCATAAAGCATAAGTTGTGTAGATAAACTAAAAGTCTTTGAAAATGTAATAAGTTTTACGAAATGCGCTCAAGTGTTGCGTCAGACTAGAAATAAAGAATGAATTTTGGAGAATTGATTTTTAATTTACCGTCATCAGTAAAAAGAAACATAAGGAAAATTGAGAAAATTCGTGTTAGAATTAGAATTATTAATCTTACTTTTTCGGTCATATTTAATAACATATGTCTACAGGAAAGACTGCTACCAATATATATATATATATATATATATATATATATATATATATATATATATATATATATATATATATATATATATATATATATATATATATATATATATATATATATATGGAAAAACCACAAAGAAATGGAGAAGAGAGATGAACGTTTCGACTCGTGAAAGCCGTTGTCAACATCAGACTGACTGAGAGAAGTAGAGAGAGGGTACAGGTCAGCACCTGGACCTGACCAACCCATCTATGGAGAAAGGATTACCAGAAACAGGAAAGATAAAAGAGGATTAAGCGGTCAGAGAATAAGGATGAAGATTAAGGAAAAGCCTCATGAACACACAATAATTGTATATAAAATTGTAATGAGACATTGTATGCCTCCCTTATCAAAGTTTTTTCTTAAACTGTTGTGTAATATTGTAACTTAAAACTGCATCAAGTTTGTACATACCAGTACTAACATTGAGAAGATTTGGACATTGACTAATTAGCGACAACGGCTTTCACGAGTCGAAACGTTCATCTCTCTTCTCCATTTCTTTGTGGTTTTTTCGCATACAAATGATCAGTGTTTAGTGATCGTCAATTGCATATATATATATATATATATATATATATATATATATATATATATATATATATATATATATATGAGAAAGCTGCATGAACGCGCAAGCCATATATCACTAAGAACTCTTTGACCCGGCCAGGATTCGAACCCATGCCGTCCAGGATCCCCCCTAAACGTACACAGTACCGTGACCACCGCACCAATGATCGTCTATAAGGATTGGTCAGTCTTGGTGCTTATTAACTAAGCTCCCAGTCTGATCAACCCCCGACGACACTCATGGATCCATTTGGGTACAGTTTTTCATCAAATTCTGGCGCATGCACGGAATCCTAGCCGGGTCAAAGAGTTCTTAGTGATATATGGCTTGCGCGTTCATGCAGCTTTCTCACACATGTTGAACTCGGTGCGGCCCGTGCATGCGCCAGAATTTGATTAAAAACTGTACCCAAATGGATCCATGAGTGTCGTCGGGGGTTGATCAGACTGGGAGCTTAGTTAATAAGCACCAAGACTGACCAATCCTTATAGACGATCATTGGTGCGGTAGTCACGGTACTGTGTACGTTTAGGGGTGATCCTGGACGGCATGGGTTCGAATCCTGGCCGGGTCAAAGAGTTCTTAGTGATATATGGCTTGCGCGTTCATGCAGCTTTCTCACACATGTTGAACTCGGTGCGGCCCGTGCATACGCCAGAATTTGATGAAAAACTGTACCCAAATGGATCCATGAGTGTCGTCGGGGGTTGATCAGACTGGGAGCTTAGTTAATAAGCGCCAAGACTGACCAATCCTTATAGACGATCATTGGTGCGGTGGTCACGGTACTGTGTACGTTTAGGGGGGATCCTGGACGGCATGGGTTCGAATCCTGGCCGGGTCAAAGAGTTCTTAGTGATATATATATATGTCGTACCTAGTAGCCAGAACGCACTTCTCGCCCTACTATGCAAGGCCCGATTTGCCTAATAAGCCAAGTTTTACTGAAAAAATATATTTTCTCTAATATTTTTCTTATGAAATGATAAAGCTACCCATTTCATTATGTATGAGGTTAATTTTTTTTTATTGGAGTTAAAATTAAGGTAGATATATGACCGAACCTAACCAACCCTACCTAACCTAACCTAACCTATCTTTATAGGTTAGGTTAGGTTAGGTAGCCAAAAAAGTTAGGTTAGGTTAGGTTAGGTAGGTTAGGTAGTCAAAAACAATTAATTCATGAAAACTTGGCTTATTAGTAAAATCGGGCCTTGCATAGTTGGCTGAGAAGTGCATTCTGGCTACTAGGTACGACACATATATACATATATATATATATATATATATATATATATATATATATATATATATATATATATATATATATATATATATATATATATATATATGTCGTACCTAGTAGCCAGAACTCACTTTTTGGCCTACTATGCAAGGCCCGATTTGCCTAATAAGCCAAGTTTTCCTGAATTAATATATTTTCTCTATTTTTTTTTCTTATGAAATGATAAAGCTACCCATTTCATTATATATGAGGTCAGTTTTTTTCATTGGAGTTAAAATTAACGTAGATATATGACGAACCTAACCAAACCCTACCTAACCTAACCTAACCTATCTATATAGGTTAGAGTTAGGCTTAGTCGAGCCGAAAGTTAGGTATTAGTAGGTTAGGTAGTCGAAAAACAATTAATTCATGAAAACTTGGCCTATTAGGCAAATCAGGGCTTGCATATAGGCTGACAAGTGCGTTCTGGCTACTAGGTACGACATATAGCTATATTATATATATATATATATTGTCGTACCCACTATGTAGCCAGAAATGCCTTCTCAGCCTACTATGCAAGGCCCGATTTGCCTAATACAGACCAAGTTTTCATGAATTAATATATTTTCTCGTAATTTTTTCTTATGAAATGAGTTAAGCTAACCCATTCTCATTATGTATGAGTCAATTTTTTTTTATTGGAGTAAAATTAACGTAGATATAATGACCGACCGAACCAAACCCTACCTAACCAAACCTAACCTATCTTCATATAGGTTAGTTAGGTTAGGTAGCCGAAAAAGTTAGGTTAGGTTAGGTTAGGTTAGGTTTTAGGTATACGAAAAACAATTAATTCATGAAAACTTGGCTTATTAGGCAATCGGGCCTTGCATAGTAGTAGGACTGAGAAGTGCGTTCTGTGTTACTAGGATACGACATATATATAATATATATATATATATATATATATATATATATATAATATATATATATATATATATATATATGCATAATATATATCATATATATATATATATAATATATTAATATATCATATATATCATATATATATATATATATGTCAATTACACACTCATCTCTCTTCTTCCCACTTTTTTCCTTCTGCTGTTTTTTTTTTTATCCATACTACTCTTACCTCTACTATATCTTATATCTACTATCTTCATTCTTATACCTTACTCATAATCTCTTATATAATATATCACTAAGAACTCTTAAAAATTTGACCCGGCCAGGATTCGAACCCATGCCGTCCAGATACACGCCTAAACGTACACGTACCGTGGTCACGGTACTGTGTCACGTTTGGCGGTGATCCTGACGGCATGGTTCGAATCCTGGCCGGGTTTTAAGAGTTCTTAGTGATATGTTATATATATATAGATTATATATATATATATAATATATTATATAATATATATATATATATATTATATATATATATGATATATATATATATATATATATATATATATATATATATATGTATATATATATATATATATATATATATATCTATATATACTATATATATTATATATATATATATATATATGAGTATATATATATATTATTAAATACTGACCGAAAAAGTAAGATTAATAATTCTAACACTAATTTTCCTGAATGTACTCCTTATGATTCTTCACTGTTGATGGTAACTGAAAAAATCAATTCTCTAAAGTTCATTTTTATTTCTGTCGGATAGCGACACTTGAGCAGCGTTATCGATAAAACGTATTACATTTTCAAAAATTTTAGTTTACACACACACAGACCTATAGACTGAACACTTTGGCTCTTTTATACCTGCATTTGGGTGAGGTGATAGTAATACAATAGCTTTGGATGAGGTGAAAACAACTTTCATACAACAAACAAACAGAACACAAAAACAATGGGTATAAGCTAAAGGGAAGAATAAGATCTGTAACTGCAGACGGCCTTTTGGCCCATATTTCTTGATGCTTCTATATTGGAGCGTGAATCTTGAAGTGGGTAAATATAAATGTGCGTTAATTGGCTGTCTCTGATTGCTGGTGGTGACTTCTTAATGTGAGTGCCTCTCAGATATCAAGCCGCCTGCTATACGCTGTATCTATCGATGTTTCCGTGTTTTTTGTTAAAGACTTCTCTGGTGATGTCCCTGGTTGTGGAAGAGATTAATCTGTTCCTTGATAGAGCCCTGTTGCTATATGCATCTTAATCGCCTGGAAAGAGATGTTGTTTTGTCTTGCCTCATATACTGTATTCTATTCTTTGAGGGCTTACAGTCCCCAAGTGGGCATTTGTAGGGCATAGACGACGTTGGTCTCTTTTCAAAGCGTTCTGCTTTGTGTCTGGAGAGTTTCTCATGAGTAGGCTGGCCACCAAGTTTTCGACACACTTGGGTTTATAGTAATATTACCATTCGTACTCTTCTATTTGCTCTGTAGATACCTCCTCTCTATTATACAAAAATATCATTTGCAGGGACCGTTCTAATTACGAACTCCAGAATTCCTTACGTCCCTCTTTTTGAGCTGTGGAAAAGAAGTCTCCTGTAAAATAGATCTAAAGGACTGATTGTGAGTTTACCTCAGATTAATTTGTCCTTTACGTTCTCTTCCCCGTTATTCTTCTCTCATCCCATCGACCCTATACCAGCCCCTCCTTCGCTCTCCTCTCTTAACCGTAGATTTTTTGCCAGACCAGAATCAGTCGGGCTTTCAAGGGCGTAGTCACAACCGCGACGCAGTGTCCATTATTCTAGCATAAAGCGACGAGTTTCTTCCGAATGCTGCGACTTGCTTCCATCCAATGAGCTGTGGCTGAAGAGCAGCGTGCATAGCATTAACAACACTCCTCTTGTACCTGATCTGGGCAGTCACTGTTGGCATTGAGGTCACTTTCCATGTTTGTTTCCTTAGTGTAGACTGCAGTGTGGAAACCCTCCGCTCCTTTCCATGACTGTTATATCTAGAAAGGGTAGGGTTTCCCATGCCTTCCCATCTCGTAAGTGTAAGCCAAACACGGATTCTGCTCAAATGCTTCCTTGAGCACTTGCCCCGCCAGATGTTCTGACATCAGGTACCTGTGTAAAAATGTTGTCAACATTACCCTGCTAGTATGGGCCGGTTTCAAGTTTCATATCGACTAAGACCTTTTGTTCGATGGTACCCATATAGAAGTTCGCAAAGGACCCTAGGGGAGAACCCAGTGGCGACCCCATCTACTTGCTGTATACATAGTGCCCATCCGGGCT
>WNGS01078340.1:0-16184 GCA_020271785.1 Procambarus virginalis | reverse complement strand
GCCCTGGCTCGGCGATGAGGCCGTGCTGGAGCAAGAAGTCGACCTCCTTACGGACGTGGCCTTCTTTTCCGGACTCATCCGAAGGTTGAAGGCAATGGGGTGTAGTCCGTCAACTTCTTGGTGCTCGCCCTGCCTTTTGTCCCCAAACCAGATGGCTCCTGGCGATTATGCACCGATTATCGGCAGCTCAACAAGGTGACCATATGGACGCCTATCTGTTGCCGCGTCTCGAGGACTGTATCGACGAAATCGGGAACGCCACGTATGTCTCGAAATTCGATCTCTCGAGGGGGTACTATCAAATCCTGCTCACTTAACGTGCTAAACAACTAACGGCGTTTGTGACACCCGAGGTGTGTTTGAGTATCAAGTGTTACCATTCGGCTTGCGTAATGCCCCTGCCACGTTCCAGAGGCTAATGAACTCTTTGCTCGCTAATGTGCCAAATTGTCAGGCGTATTTAGATGATATTGTGCTTTTTGATATTTAATTGGGCTGACCACATAGCTAGAGTACGCCAGTTATTCACAGTGTTGAAACATGCAAATCTAACCTTAAATGCTAAAAAGTGTCATTTGGCCAAGGCACAGTGACGTACCTCGGTTATGAAGTGGGCCAAGGGAAAGTGTTACCTCGGCAAGATAAAATCAGTGCCATTCTGGACTATCCAGTGCTCAGGTCTAAAAAGGACATTCAACGACTTATCGGTATGTGTACGTACTACCGACGCTTTTGTCAGAACTTTTCCAGTGTGGCCACTCCTCTCACAGATTTGTTGCGGAAGGCCGTTAAATTTAAGTGGTCATCGGACTGTGCAGAGGCATTTAAAAATTTGAAATTGATCTTAGCTTCCGCCCCAGTGCTTGCTAGTCCAAGGTTCGACCGTCCGTTTAAAATTCAAGTTGACACGTCTGACTCGGGTGCTGGTGCAGTGTTGTTGCAAACTGGGGATGATAAAGTGGAACACCCAGTATATTATTACTCTGTGAAATTTGACAAGGCGCAGCGCAATTATTCAGTGATCGAAAAAGAGGCGTTGGCGCTAGTGCTAACATGTAAAAAGTTCGAAGTTTACCTCACAGGTGTACAGGTGTATAGTGGAAGTGTACACGGACCATAACCCATTAGGTTTCATGAATCAGATGAAGCAGAAAAATAAACGCATCCTCAGGTGGGCATTGTACCTACAGGACTTTAATCTATCTATTATCCACCTACCGGGCCGGCTCAACGTGATAGCCGATGCTCTGTCACGCTTGCCTGAGTAACATTCATCTGAGCCACAGGAAGCCATATCAAATGTCATGCTTTAGTTATTTTTTTTAGGTTCTCCTGTGACATTAAATATTCCGTGTCCAATTTATTTACTTCCCTGTGTTTTTTTTTGTTTTTGTGTATGTTTTTTCTTTCAGAGAATTCCCTTGTATTTTTTTTTGGCAGATAAATTGTTGTTTGATTGATTTTCTATTATGTCATGGATTTCCTTTTTATTCTCTGTATACTCTTACAAAAAAATATGACTACTATTCTAGTAGTCACATTTTTTTTTCTCTGATGAGGGGAGGAGTGTTACGACTCTGGGTTCTTTAGATGGAAACCAGAGGTCAAAATTTGAGCTTATTGAGCTACCATATAGTAAACACGCTTCGCGAGCTGCATATGTCGTATCTTCCCTGCCAGTCGTAAGACTATTCTTGTTTCTCAAAGAGTATTTAAAGATTGAGCTTGGGGTTGCTTATTAAATAATAAAATAGGCACCAACTATGTTTACTAATACTGTCTAATCAATTGTAAAGTAAACCTGAGTAAACTTAGTATCGGGCACCGGTATGATTAGTTGAACAGTCTGCCGGCAGCATAGCTTTCGGAGAGAGAGACGAGAGACTCGCGCGCCCTTCTCTGCTGGCTGGCTGTGGTGGAAGGAAGTGCCTCTCCTTCCTCTTATTTACTTATTTCTGTGTCTTCGTCTGTGTTGGGATTGAGTACTACAGATGTTGGAGGTAGCATGTTTGGAGCAGATGCTCTTTTGTTTATGATCTTGTTAACAATATTTCATGTACCTGATTATTGTTTTGTTGTTGTTACTGGCGGAGAATAAAACCATGAGGACGAAGATTGTTTCTCTGACCACAACCATAACAGTGGCGACGAGGATTAAACATCTCCGGCAGAGAGCTTGGTACGAGACGTGGTGTGAGGATCAAGAGAGAGCAGGGTACGTCGTGTGGACGAGTGGACGCTTCGCGCACAACAGTACAGTGTGCTACCACCGTGACAATGACTACGCCGCTCATGTCAATGGAGCCGTTAAACACTGCCAAGATCTCGTTGGACCTGTGGCTCAGCCTGCTGGAAGCACACTTTCAGTGCCGGGAGATTAAGGAGGACGCCAACAAGAAAGCGGTACTCTTAGTTTCACTGGGCTCGGAAGCATATAGTGTTCTCGGAAATTTGTGTGCACCGGAGCTACCTCACACGAAGACCTATGTAGACCTGATTGCTCTGCTTAAACGTCAGTATGTGGTGAAACCATCATATCACAGGAGTTTGATGGATTTCCAGAAGAGGACGAAAAAGCAGCACGAATCAGTACAGGATTTATTTGCGGATTTGAAGGCTTTGGCTAACCTCTGCAACTTCGGAGCACAGTTGGACGGTAGGGTTAGGGACCAGTTGTTCATGGCAGTGGAAAAGGAGGATTATTTCCCTAACCTGGTGGCAGAAAATTTGGATCTACAATCGATGACTTCATGGACAGTGCTCGAGAAGATATTGAACCTGGAAAGGGCTTTTGGAAGTAAGACTTCTACTCAGGAAATTATGGTCGTACAGGGCCAGACCAGATGCAAACACTGTGGATACAGGCACATAAGTAGCAAGTGCAAGTTTCGTGCATATATATGCAACTTTTGTAACAAGGAGGGACACTTGCAGAGAGTGTGTAGGGAATTTCTGAACAGGAACAACAAGGCCTGGGAGAGGAGACGACCAGGTAATGCAGGAAGAAGAGGTAGTGGTACTGTAGTCAAGGCGGTAGAGGAAGGTAAACCGTCTGAAGAAGCTGCAGGTGAGGAAAACCGACTATATTCGGTGAAAGAAAAGGTATGTTCAGTGAAGTCACAAGTGGTGAATTTTGTAATTAATGGGAAGTTAGTTCCCTTGGAACTGGACACTGGTGCGGCAGTGTCAACATTGTCTAGAGATTGGGCAGATACCTTGCAATTGAATGTAAAACCAGGTAAAAAATCTTTAAGTGCTTATGATAATGTACCGATTAAGGTCTATGGCAAGGTGTCGGCAAAAGTAGGTTATAATGGAAAAGAAATTGTCCAGGATTTTTATGTAGTGGATTCACATAATCCTAGCCTATGTGGTAAGGATCTCATGGAAAAAGTGGGAATTTTCTTGGCGGGCCTAGATGAATTGTCGATAGTTAAAACAATTAAAAGTGCCGAACAAATGTTAGATAAATATTCAGTGGAGGCAGATAAGCCAATTAATAGCATGGTTGCAAAAATTCACCTGAAAAGTGGGGCTTCACCTAAATTTTTCAAGGCAAGAACAGTGCCGTTTCATTATAAGCAATTGGTAGAATCAGCCCTGGAAAAGCATGTGGCAGAAGGCATCTTAGAGCCAATTACACATAGTGAGTGGGCAGCCCCAATTGTACCAGTGTTGAAGGCAGATAGGAAATCTTTGAGAATCTGTGCAGACTTCAAGGAACTGAACAACCGCATACACTGTGAGAAGTATCCTTTACCTAAGATAGATGAGTTATTGTCAGTGGTCTGCAAAGGAGCAATTTTTTCTAAGATTGACCTGAAGGATGCTTACTTGCAAATTCCTGTAGAGGAGGAGAGCCAGAAATTGTTAGTGATTAATACCCACAAGGGGTTATTTAAGTATAAAAGACTTCCTTTTGGACTCTCCTCGTCTCCAGCAATTTTTCAGAGATTCATGTCCCAGTTGTTAGTTAACATTGAAGGTGTGGCTAGTTTTTTAGATGACATTATTGTATGTGGAGAGAATGAGGAAGTGCATGATGCTAGATTAGAACAAGTTTTGAATCTTTTGCAAAAGCACAATGTGAAGATTAATAAGGGAAAAACAACGTTGAAGACCAAGGCCATTGAATACCTGGGGTACCATATTTCAGGTAAGGGCTTTACTCCTTCTCACAAAAATGTAGCTGCTATAATAGATGCCCCAGCCCCAACATCAGTTGGGGAAGTACAGTCTTTTGTTGGGATGGTTACATATTTTTGTAAGTTTGTGAAGAACTTTTCAACAAAATTAGCACCCTTGTATGAATTGTTGAAAAAAGGGGCTAGATTTAAGTGGGCAGCAAGAGAGGAAAATGCATTCAGGAATATTAAGCAGGAATTGATCAATTCTCCAGTGCTCACTAATTTTACAGGTAGACTCCCATTAAAACTGGAGGTAGATGCTTCCCCAGTAGGAGTGGGTTGTGTATTATTACAGGAAGTAGATGGTCAGGATAAAGTAGTATATTTTGCTAGCAAGAAATTATCTCCTGCGGAACAGAATTATTCTCAGTTAGATAAAGAAGCTTTAGCTTTGGTATATGCTGTAAAGAAACTGAGGTATTTTCTGCTGGGGAGGAAATTTCTTGCTAGAACAGATCATAAACCCCTGCTAGGATTGTTTGGCAGAGGTAAGCAAGTTCCAGTTAATGCCAATGCTAGAATTCAAAGATGGGCATTACTACTCTCACAGTTTGAGTATGATTTAGAGTTTAAGCCAGGCAAGGATAATGTAGTAGCTGATGCATTAAGTAGATTGCCTGTGACAGAAGAATTAAATTCCAGTATTCCAGTGGAGTATGTTAACCTGGTGGAAGCTATGTCTTTTGAGGATATTTCATTCCAGACTATTAGGAAGGCAACTGGTAGAGATCCCAATTAAGTCTGTTGTTGAAATATGTCAAATATGGTTGGAATGATAATTTGTTATTGTCAGAGTATGCTGCAGTGAAGGCTGACCTTAGTATTCACCAGGATGTACTTTTGTATAGGAATAGAGTGGTGGTGCCTGGGGAACTGAGATGTAAGATTTTGGAACAGCTGCATGTAGGCCATAATGGCATAAATGCTATGAAAGCAGAAGCTAGAAGTTGGGTTTGGTGGCCAAAAATAGACCAGGATATTGCTGAGGTAACAAAAAATTGTCATATTTGCTTTAAGAATTATCAGAAACCCCAGGCCCCAGTACTTTCTTGGCCATGCACTGGAAAACCCTGGTCTAGACTTCATGTAGATTATGCGGGACCTATGGATAATAAATATTACCTAGTGGTGGTGGATTCATACACCAAATTTCTGGATGTGCATGTGTGTAATTCCACCACATCATCTGTAACTTGTGAATTACTAAGGAAAACATTTTGTAATTTTGGATTGCCAGACATAATTGTCTCAGACAATGCTCCTTATTTTGTTTCTGTGGAAATGGAGGATTTTTTTTTAGAAAAAATGGTATTAAACATGTAACACCTGCCCCCTATAATCCTTCTTCAAATGGTCTAGCAGAGAGAGCAGTGAGATCCTTGAAAGAAGGGTTAAAGCGGTTTACGGAAGGTACTATTAATACAAGGCTTTGTAGATTTTTATATAATCAAAGAAAAACTGTTCATTCTACTACTGGTAAATCTCCTTCTGAATTACTGTTTAATAGACACTTTAAAGTGCACATGGAAGCAGTAAAGACAGATCCCAATAAAGAGAAATCGGTAACTAGCTTGGCCAGTCAGTTGGCTCAGGGAGAGGAATTGTTGTTTAATGAGGGGGATGCAGTATATGCAAGGAATTTTGGAAGTGGAAAGCCCTGGGTGGAAGGAAAATTAGGGAAGTCCTGGGCCGCAGGAACTTCACTGTGCAAGTGCAGAGTTTTGGGAACATTAATTGGAAAAGGCATGCCGATCAGCTCATGCCAAGGTTCACAGGGAATTTTGAAGACCCTTCAGGTGGGGGTGGGGCAACTAGTGATATCCATCCTAATAATGAAGGGATAGCAGCACCTGCAGGTGACCGTGAGGCAGAGCAAGGGGCAGCAGAGGGTTATGGGGATACAGTCAACCCTATGGACTCTGCAAGGAGTAATTCAGAAGAATGTTTCCCAGAAGTAACAGGTCAGGACTCCCAGTTGAGAAAATCAGGAAGAGTCATACGACCGCCTGATAGACTTAACCTGTAGGGATAGAGTTTATTTAAAAGGGGAGGAATGTTGGGATTGAGTACTACAGATGTTGGAGGTAGCATGTTTGGAGCAGATGCTCTTTTGTTTATGATCTTGTTAACAATATTTCATGTACCTGATATTTGTTTTGTTGTTGTTACTGGCGGAGAATAAAACCATGTGGACGAAGATTGTTTCTCTGACCATAACCATTACACCAAATCTAGTGCCCTTGCAGAGATACCAACTCTAGTCTACAAAAACACTCCAGATCTTTAGCTCCTGCCATTGCATTGCTCCATAACAAGGCAGTTGAACTCCAAACCTTTCCAGATATTCTAAAACAAAAGCGAGAGTAACCCCAGTCCATAAATGTGGTGATCTCACTGATGTCAACAACTTCATACCTATATCAATTCTGCCAAACTTGTCAAAAATATTTGAAAAACTAATCTACAAGCAGCTTTACTCTTATCTAGCCAAACACAATATACTTAACTTTTGTCAGTATGGCTTCAGACCCAAAAAATGCACTAACGATGCTCTTATTAGTATGATTAACTTGATACATGCAGCTCTTGATCAAAATGAGTTCCCTGTTGGGTTATTCATGAATTGCGAAAGGCTTTTGACAGTCAACCTTCAAAACCTTCTTCTTAAATTACATCATTATGGAGTCAGAGGACACTCCCTGCAATACCTTAAGTCTTACCTTACTGACAGGCTCCAGTATGTTTCTGTGAATAATTCAATTTCTCCCACCCTACCCATCAACATTGGTGTTCCTCAGGGCAGCATACTTGGCCCTCTCCTCTTTCTGATCTACATTAATGACCTTCCAAATGCCTCTCAACACCTCAAACCAATTCTATTTGCTGACGATACGACCTTCATTTACTCCAGTCTTGACCCTCTTGCTCTAAATGTCACAGTGAATACTGAACTAAATAAAGTCCATCTCTGGCTAACTGCCAACAAACTCACCCTCAACATTGACAAAACTTTCTATATTTTGCTTGGAAATAAATTCTCAAATCAAATTAATATCAGGATAAACAATTCCAAATTTGTAACAAAGTAGATGGCAAATTCCTCTTGTTCTCGTCGATAACAAGCTGAATTTCCAGGGACACATTTTAAATATATAAAAAAAAGTTTCAAAAGCTGTTGGCATTCTTTCTAAGATCAGATATTATGTTCAAAAATTCAAAATTCAAATTCAAATGTTTATTCAGGTAAAGTACATACACACAAGGAGTGATACAAATATTGATGAATTTATAGATAGAGCTAGTACATACAATGCCTAAAGCCACTATTACGCAAAGCGTTTCGGGCAGGTAAAATACTAGAGACTAAAACTTAATACTAATTAAGATTAAAGTATAAAATGTGTTGAGAAAATATAAAAATAAAAAAGGGGGGGGGGAACATGGCATGTATCTCGCCCTGCTCTCGTGACGCTCTATTACTCTCTCATCTATCCTTATCTCAATTATGGTATTTGTGCTTGGGGTTCTACTACACAAAATCATTTACGTCCTCTAAATATTCAACACAAAGCTGCTATTAGAACAATATCTAACTCTGGCCCCAGACAGCACTCGGTACCCTCACTAAAATCTTTGAATATGTTAGATATTAAGTCACTGCACATTCTCTCATGTGTACTCTACATTTTTAAAACTCTAAACTGCAATGTCAATCCTGAATTTAGAAGCTTCCTAGAAGGTTGTAACAGAACTCATGGGCATCACACCAGAAACAAATACCTATTTTATATTTTAAGAGTGCGACTTAACCAAACTAGAAATGCTCTACAATTCAAGGGTCCCAGAATGTGGAATGACCTCCCCAATCATGTCAAAGGCTGAACCTCCCTCAACCAGTTTAAGAATAAAACAAAGTACTACCTAATTAAGAGTACTAACTAATTCCAAGAGTACGACTTAATCAAACTAGAAATGCTCTACAAATCAAGGGACCCAGAATGTGGAATGACCTTCCCAACCATGTTAAAGACTGTACCTCTCTCAATCAGTTTAAGATAAAAACGAAGCACTACCTAATAAATTCCCTGTAACCTACCTTACCCCTCTATTTCTGTGGGTTGGAAGAAAACGCACCACGTGGGGGCTTAATTTATTATTATATAAATTAATTACTTAAAATAATAATTATAAATTAATTACAAAATTAATTATTATATAAATTACTTACAAAGTAATTAATACGAGATTTATCACAAATTAAAATAATCATAACTGATTATTAAGAAGATCTTGCATGAAGAAGCATAGGCTAATTATAACGACTAAATGGATAAATAAATACTGCCTCATAATGAATAGTGAATGAGCCTAAAATATTATACAGCAAATAATGGATAGCCGTTATCATGCTAATGTAATTCAATTGCCGTGAAATCTGTAATTAGACTGCGGTAATTCCAGTTCTTGGTATTCTTGGCTTATCACTTTGGGGGTTCCGTCGGAGCACCCCCAAAGGTAACACAAATTAATTGCAAATTGGGACAAGTGTCCTCAGCTAGCTGCAATTGCGCCTTCCCCTGTAAGGCCAGGGGAAGCAGAGGAACCTGGGAGGCGGGTGGGCGTTTTGTAGAGTAACGTCCGGGAGACGGCCAGCAAGAGTTGCCGAGTCCCCTGGACGCGCTTAAATACCCCAGCGTGATGCGCACGCAACCATGGACGGTTAGTCACAGATATGGTATTACGTTTTCTTCTTGTCCCCAGAAATTTCGCCGTTTGCTTTGCATACAGCGACTATTTTCTGTGGGTTGGAAGAAAACGCACCACGTGGGGGCTTAATTTATTATTATATAAATTAATTACTTAAAATAATAATTATAAATTAATTACAAAATTAATTATTATATAAATTACTTACAAAGTAATTAATACGAGATTTATCACAAATTAAAATAATCATAACTGATTATTAAGATCTTGCATGAAGAAGCATAGGCTAATTATAACGACTAAATGGATAAATAAATACTGCCTCATAATGAATAGTGAATGAGCCTAAAATATTATACAGCAAATAATGGATAGCCGTTATCATGCTAATGTAATTCAATTGCCGTGAAATCTGTAATTAGACTGCGGTAATTCCAGTTCTTGGTATTCTTGGCTTATCACTTTGGGGGTTCCGTCGGAGCACCCCAAATCCCGTGAGGGCCAGCGGCGCGGAACCCCCACCCCGAAGGGCGAGCGGAAGCTGGCTGCAAAAGTGGGTACATGCCTTCTCGGTATCTTGGCCGTAAGCGTGCCCGTATGCCCGGAGAGGCCATTAAAAAACAGTCAGTCTTACATGATCCTGACTGAAAAAGGTACCTTTCCGGGCCTACTGGGCAGATGCTGCGAGGAGACGCAGCTCGCTTGGAGGGCCGTCGGAGTACCATCTTGACGAGCCGAGGAGCGGGGAGGCGGGAAGCCCCCCGCCTGTGGACTGGGTGGAGTACATAGCACCGGGGTTGTACTCCATGTAGGAAGCGCTTGTCGCCGCAGGGAATGACTGGTCGTTCCCGTGTTTTTCTTCGTCGTAGTAGCCCGCCCTCACAGAGACCAGACCTGATGTCTGGCCCCAGGGCGGGTGTGGGAATGTGAACGCTGTCCTCTCCGAGGCCGACTCCCCAGGGTCGACCCCGTGTCGGCTGTTGTCACTGGTGAGCCCCGCGGGTGCTGAGTGGAGGTGTCCGCTTGGAAGCGGGTAGTTCGTCTCCCAGGATACCTCTCCCGGGGGGCATGAGAGCCGTGGTCCGCCTTTCGGGCCACGCCGTGTGTTCCTCGATCATCACAGGATTTCCTCGTCCTCGTTCGATCGTGGATCTGGAATTATCAAAGCAGTAAGGGTGGGCAGGAGATGGTGTGCCGAGTTAACAAAAAGGCAGAGGCCCAGTTACATAGGATCCGCACCATAATTTGACTGGCGGCTGCGAGTGTGGGCCAACTGTATGCGACACCTGTTGCGAAAGGCAGGAATGGTGGAAGTGGATGAAGCCCCAAGCATAACTGAGTGGGGAGTAACTGAAAAGCCTAGCGTGGTACTGCCAGATACAATAAGTGCAACTCCTGGGACAAACGGACGCCTCCTCCGTCGTAACTAAGAGGAGTAAATGCCAGCGTCAAGTAACTAGTACGCACCGGCACGGCAGTTATTAATGAAAATTATATTTTATAATTCATATAAATATTTTATATAAATTACAAATTATTAAATAAATTTAATAAATAATAATATATACAATAAGTAATATATAAATAAATAGAATATAGATTTAAATATAATAAACTTTTTAAAAATTAAAAAGTATTATAATACATGTTTTTATACACACAATTTATATTAAGTAATATAAATTATAAGTCAATGTTAGGGCACAGTGCAGCCGGAGTACTGTGGGGGCGCCTAGGGCTGCATATAGTGTGGCGAAGTCCGACTCGCCAAGCAGCGGGGAGGTACCAAGGAACGCCAACAGGCCAAGGTATGAGGGGTGTGAGGTGGCATGGCACTGCAGAAACACTTACGCCCAACAAGACGAATGAGAACTGTAATGAAATTATATTAAGAATGGTTAGAAATTGCGTTCTTCCCTTCTCTCGTGCAGATCCTCGTTTAGGACACTCCATCTGCAGCCTCATCAGCTGTACCTAGCTGCGAGAAAGTGTTCGGCCAGGACATCAGGAGCTGGCAGAGCCCCAAGGGCATGCTCAGATGAACCACCACCAGCTGTGCCAACGGCTCCTGGATCGTCGTGTGGGACCCCAGCAGCTGGGCTTGAATATAAAGAATGACGAAGTGTAAAGACACGGCGGTCGTGTATAAATAGTTGGGTGACCGAGCATGCTCAGCTGCAACGCCACCAGCTGAGCCTACGCATCGGCTGGGACCTCAGCAGCTGGGCTCGTTCCCCTGGGGCGTGCTCAGCTACTCACCGCCAGCTGGCAATATATAATACAAGAATTAGAAATGAATAAAGAATGACAAAATGCGAGGAACAGCAAACGTACGTGAATAAAGAGGGAGGCTGACAAGCTCGGCTGCAACAGCACCAGCTGAGCCCTCCGGAGCATAAGATACGGTAATTAATTTACATACACATAAACAATGGATGTATATAAGGGCGTGCTCAGCTGGGCCTTCAGCTGCTGAGACACGGCAGCATATAAGCAAATATAGTAGTAATTAATAAATCATAATGACGAATAAGCCTAACGGTTAAATAATTAACAAATTAAATTTTTTTACAATAACCGTAATGACTGGTTAATTAAATTTCATTACTAGGGCACCCTCTGTTGGAAGACTGCCAGCTGGGCCTGTGGCTGCTGGAACATCGGTTGTGGCCAGGTCAGCCGTGACTACAGCAGCCGCGCTTGGGCCCAAAGGCATGCTCAGCTGGATCACCGCCAACTGTGCCATTAGCTGCGGGATCATCGGCTGGGACCACATCAGTCGGAACTCCCGCCGCTGAGCTTGGCCACCAGCTGTGCTATCAGCTGCTGGATCATCGGCTGGTACCACATCAGCCGGAACTACAGCAGCTGTGCATAGCCCCCCCATGGGCAATCATAGCAGGAACACCACCAGCTGTGCCTTCAGCTGCTGAATCGTTGGCTGGTACCACCTCCGGCGTAACATCGGCAGCTGTGCTTGGCCCACAGGGGCATGCTCTGCTGTAACACCACCAGCTGTGCCGCCAGCCGCTGGATCGTCGGCTGGGACCACGTCAGCCGGAACGACAGCAGCTGAGCTTGGCCCCCAGGAGCATGATTAGCTCGGAACGCCACCAGCTGTGGCATCAGGTGCTGGAACATCGGCTGGTACCACAGCAGCCGGACCAACAGCAGCAGAGCTTGGCCCCCGGGGTCGTGCACAGCTGGGACACCACCAGGTGTGCCATGGGCGTGCTGGATCATTGGCTGGGACATCAGCCGGAACTACATCAGCTGTGCTTAGCCCCTCAGTGCATCAGGTGCTGGAACATCGGCTGGTACCATAGCAGCCAGAACAACAGCAGCAGAGCTTGGCCCCCCGGGACGTGCACAGCTGGGACACCACCAGGTGTGCCATGGGCGTGCTGGATCATCGGCTGGGACATCAGCCGGAACTACATCAGCTGTGCTTAGCCCCTCAGAGGCATTCATAGCTGTAACACCACCAGCTGTGCCATCAGCTGCTGGATCATCGGCTGGGACCACCTCCGCCGGAACAACAGCAGCTGTGCTTGGCCGCCAGGGCCATGCTCAGCTCTGAAATGCCACCAGCTGTGGCATCAGGTGCTGGAGCATCGGCTGGTACCACAGTAGCCGGAACAACAGCAGCAGTGCTTGGCCCCCGGGGTCGTGCACAGCTGTGACACCACCAGGTGTGCCATCGGCGTGCTGGATCATCGGCTGGGACCTCGTCAGCCGGGACAACAGCAGCTGTGCTTGTCCCCCAGGGCATGCTCGGCTGGCACACCGCCAGCTGCTGGATCATCGGCTGGGACCACATCAGCCGGGACTGATAATAAACACCACCAGGTGTGCCAGCGGCATGCTGGATCATCGGCTGGGACCACATTAGCCGGAACAACAGCAGCTGTGCTTGGCCCCCAGGGCATGCTCAGCTGGCCCACCGCCAGCTGTGCCGACAGCTGCTGGATCATCGGCTGGGAACACATCAGCCGGAACAGCAGCAGCTGTTTGCCTCAGATCTACAAGATCTTGTTGAAGTTCTCGGTGTACTGCTGCTCTCAGATTGCTCATTGACAATCCAAGGTTACACTCAACGGCTCCTTTAAAGGCAGATTCTTTGGCTAACTTATCAGCTCTATCATGCATTCGGAGGCCAACATGAGATGGAGACCACATGAAATGGACTCTGTTACCATCCTTAATAATTTTGTTGTATTTGTGTCTAGCTTCGGACACGAGCATGTTACAGTTGTGTCTTAAAGAGTTGAGAGCATTTAAGGATGATAAGGAGTCACTTACAATTAATGTATCAAGTTTGGAGACTTGTACACATTTCAGTGCAAGGATCAAGGCAAACAGTTCAGTCTGAAGGGTAGAGGCCCAATTGTTTATACGGACTCCCCACTCAAAGTACAAGCCATCGCCCATTGTCAGAACAACTGCACTTCCAGCTGCACCCGTGGTGCGGTGTAGGGAACCATCAGTGTATATGATTTGAGAGAGAGAATGCTCTGTGGACAGAGCATCAATATGGCTTAAGGCGTTGAGCTTTGCCTCAAGACGAAGCTTGGGCTTATCTCTAATTTGCTTCTTGGGTGGAAAGGGAGGGATTAAAACTGGAAAGGGTGTAACCTCCCACGGTGCAGGAAAGTGCCGTTGTTGTTTCTCTTGGTACAAATCATGAACCCCATACATTCTGAGTTGAGTTCCAGTTTTTGTTATCCATTTGGAACAATGCTGATCTTCAATAAAGTAAGTCTGGAGGGCTTCTGTGCAAGGATTAGGATGAGTTAGCCTAAGCATTTTTATACCAATTTGACAGTTAATTTCAGTAACACGATCAACAACGCTCAGAATATTAAGTTCCTTTCTCATATTAAGTATCTTTGTGGTACGAGGGCACCCAAGGATTATCCTCAGGGCTTCGTTCTGCAATTTTTCAAGCCCTCCAAGCTTTCTTTCAGGCATCAAAACAAGCAGAGGTGCAGCATAATCCACTAAAGATCTGATGTATGCAAGGTACATCATTTTGACAATTCTGACATTGGCACCATAGCCTGAGTGATAACCTGCAACAGCCTTGAGAGCTCGGAGCCTCTCTTTATACTGACGACAGTCTGAATACAACAGGACCATACAGTGGCACCTCAAGGCCAAGGTATTTGAATCTGTTTACAAAGTCAAGCTGGGAGCCATCAGATAGTTGCATCTTGCGAACAGCTCCTCCCTGCCTGGGTGGGCGCCGATTTAGTATCTTTGTTTTCTCTGCTGAGATAATTAAACCTAGGTCCTGACATGAATCTAATACAGAGTTAAGAGTGTTCTGTGTGTTAGCATACCCAGTGGTGTGTATCATTATATCATCAGTGTTATAAAAATAAAGTGGGACTTGCTATGGGGAAACTGGTACTATTAAGGGGTAAGGGTAAGTAGAATAGAGGTATCAAGAAATGGGAGAATCAAAAGGCCCGGCCCCCAAAATAATCTATCCACAGTAATAAATGTTTGCTACTAAACCTGGTTAGTCTAGGAAATGATTATTGTACTCCCACACAGGAACAAAGGATACTCTGTTCAAACTTACTTATTTATTAACCCCTTAACACCCCCCATACACAATCACACCAATAACAATTTAATACTAACTTTACCACACAATCTTACATTAAAAGCCTTGGTCCACATAAGCAGGATACAAGGTTTACACTGGAAACCAGCTAGGGTAAAGCTCTACTATAACACACTGGAGTCAGCTTAGGGTAGGGGACCACGTGGTTACACTGAGACCCCGTTAGCCTAGCAGGTAAGGTAAAAACTTGTAAATACACTTACTACACCCCAGGTATACTACTCTACACATAGAACGATAGGTATGCCACAATAACCATAAAATAGCAAGAAAACTTAACCAGACGAGATACAGAAATAAATAAATAAGAGAGGGAGAGGCACTTCCTTTCACCACAACCAGTCAGCCGAGAGGCCCGCGAGTCTCCCGTCTCCCTCTCCGAAAGCTATGCTGCCGGCAGACTGTTCAACTAATCATACCGGTGCCCGATACTAAATTTACTCAGGTTACTTTACAAATGATTAGACAGTATTAGTAACATAGTTGATGCCTATTTTATTATTTAAAAACAACCCCAAGCTCAATCTTTAAATACTCTTTGAGAAACAAGAATATCTTACGACTGGCAGGGAAGATCTCATATGCCACTCGCAATGCGTTTTACTCTATGGTAGCTCAATAAGCTCAAATTTTTGACCTCTGGTTCCCTCTAAAGAACCCAGAGTCGTAACAATCAGCATAGCTAATGATGTGGACGTTGGGTTTGCTCGGTATAGAGTTTAACAGCGTGTTTTTAATTAAGATATTAAATAAGGTAGGACTGAGGACACCACCCTGCGGGGTACCTAGTTCAAAGTCTCTTGTTACACTCCTATGCCCCTGAAAAATACAGATGACTTCCTGTTGGATTAACCCCTGATCCAACAAGAAGCCGACCACCAACATTCATTCTTGCAAGCTCACTCAAGATACATGTCTATTTGCAATATCAAAGGCAGACTTAAGATCTAGGAAGGTGGTAGATGACTTTTCAGTGTGCAGGGTAAGAAAGGTGGTGATGCAATGATGCACACTCCTTCCATGCATGAAGCCATATATCTGGGGGATAGCATGGTCCATCCAATAAAATCAGCAGACTTCTAGATGTTACTGCTGCTCGGCTTAGACTCGGTTACAAGTATCTCTCTGGGAATTCTCATTATCTGCCGATGTAGACCTACCAAATGTAAACTGTGTCACAAAATTATTCGCACACCCTCCGTCCCTATGTGATGGAGTGCGAAAAGATACGTGAATTAGAGACAACTATACCAATTTCCAGCGATGTGTAATATTTCATTCAAAATGATCTGCTACCAGAAATTTTAGCCAAATATCCCCAGTTTGCTAACTGTAGGTAGTAACTGAGTGATTGTAACCTATCCACCGCTGCCCACTGGATGGGGGGCGGTGTGCAGGACAAACATATAAATTGTGACACTAGCTCTCACATATGTCAGTTGCTTAATTTAGAACCTGTATTTGAGGTCGATCTCGAACCCATTGTTGATGTGACGACTTATATTGAATTTTGTAACTAGCTCATCAAGATTGTAACTTGCTTAGCTAAATGAATTGTGGGGTTCAGTCCCTGAGCCCATTATGTGCCTCTGTAACCCTTTCCACTACCGCCCACAAGATGGTATGGGGTGCATAATAATGAACTAAAACAACTAACT